>CM039728.1:18285345-18363579 GCA_022539455.1 Dendrobium nobile | reverse complement strand
ACTATTTTTTACTGGTTTAAAGCCTTTCTATTGATAAAAATATGTTTTTATTTAAATTTGAATATAAGAATATATAAAACTCCGGATCCCTTAGGATGTCTGTAATTTTTTATAAAAGAGATAATAAAACTGTTTGGAGAAAATAGCTTTTTTAAAGCTATTGTAGTTGTGGTCTAAAAAATAAAATAATAAAAAATTATTCCCAAATAAAAGCTTAATCTTAATGTTTTTCATTTAATGTTATGTATGAGAGATCATCTTCCATTAATTCTCATTAAACAAAAAATAATGATCTTTAGTTTACCCCTCTATTTGTTGTAATCTATCACAATGCATGTACCATTCTAGGATTTATTATTATGTACGGAGTCCGGAGGGCATTCAAGACCAATAAAATTACAACACACCACTCAGTGCTGGTTTACCTAGCTCAGTACCCCAATTCATTTGCTAGGTATCGCGCTATCCACGCTTAGCTGGACGGTTATGTTTTTCCCGGTGTACGCATAAATAATAGCTCCCATCCTACATAGAAGTGGCAAGTTGATTAGAGGAGCGACGAAGGGTGATTTTTTTCTTCTAACTGATAGCTAAGGTTTATTTGGGATAAATTTTTTTATAATAATTTTCAATATCAAAATTTTTTGAAATAAGCAAAAAAATATTGAGAAAAATTTATTCCAATAAATTATTATCATGTTAATTTGTTCATATTTTAATAATTATATTTGGGTAAAAGCTACTTAAAAAAATTATTATTATATATAAAATAAAAAAAAATGCAGGTGTGCACCCCATCTAAACTTATTAAGTAACCCCAGTACAAGAAGATTGATTAATAACTTGGTCTTTTAAGTTCGGCCTGCTACTGTGCTTATCACAACTAATTAATTTTTGGTTGCAAGCATAAACTCCTTATTTTCAAATAATTAATTTTATTATATATTTTTATTTAAAATATTATTAAATTTAAATACTTTACAAATAGTACTATATTATATTCTTTATATTAAGTAAAATACGGAGGGAGTGTGATTGAAAATGCTAAAGTTTGTGCAAGGATAGTACAAGTTCACCACACAATTGACACGTGTGGGGGGGGGGTCCGGCGTAGAATCAAGCAGTTGATATTTTAAATGAAAAAAAAGCTATGGGTCGGGATATCCAATTTTGCTTTAAGATGGTGGAATATTAGTTTTATCATATATTCCATTTATTTTAAAGCAAATCTGATAATTAGAAATTTATAAAATTTTGGTATATGTTTCACAATATATTATTCAAATAACATAGTTCGATTTGATTTGTTTTTTGAAGTTTCTTAAAACTTGAAATTTACTAAAATTGGATAAGTAAATCTTCTACAAACAAAATCAAATACAATCAAATTGATCTTTTTTTTATTTAATTTATTTTACAGTTTTCAGGAACTTTCGTTAGTAAGTAAATTTCTGATGGTTTGGCTTGGATTTGTCAATTTATGACTCAGTTTAGAAATTTTTGTACCATTTTTTATATAGAGGTTGTTTGATTTGAAGTAAAAGGGGTGTAAAATATTTTATATGTAGAGTTTCTGAAAATATTCATATTTATTTGAAGTAAAATAAAGTAATGTATAATTTTGATATATTTAAAATTCATCCTCTAGACAAAATCCAAAGAATATGGTCTGTTTGGATAATTTTCACATGTTCACGTATTTAACAATGCAGTATCCAAAAAAAAAACAATGCAGTATCCAAGATTTAGGCCAGAGCATTCATGTACATATGAGCCAGTTAAATGCAATATTGATTGCAAATGTGATAAGAAGAAAATGCATTGTACTTATGACTTATGAGAGGCATTATGCTGAAATTAGCTCCATCAGTGGGCTGCTTGCTCAACAAGTCATATCATTTGCTAAATAAATTGAACGTTTGCCACAACGACACATTAAAATGCTGATGGCATTATTGATCTACGTCAAGGCCAGTTAAGTATGGTTGATTAAATTGTTAAATAGGATGCAATTAGTGACTCCTTTTCGTTATGTTATGGTGAAATTTATATTAGGGTTGGTGCAATGGTTTTTGGTATAATACCTCTTCCTTCAATCATGTTATATTCCCATTCATATCCTGCTCGTATGTACGTTCAATCACTTGTTTTAAGGAGATAACAAAATACATTTTTACTTTACAGATACAATTGATACGTCTCCCATATTTACTCTAGATAATTTATCTATTGAGATTATATATATATATATATATATATTTCAATTTATGTTTATTCAATCATAAGAGAAGTATAAATCATCTTTATTTATACAAATTTTATATGTAATTTTCATATATAATTTTATCTTTGATATAGCATATCATAAAAAAATTCCTGATTTTGTTACATCTTTTTTATTTTTAAAATTTTATTTACGTGCACCATGTGCACGTGCATTTACACTAGTAATCTTTAAGGATAACAAGGAACGCCCTGAGATGATTTTAGTTTGAGTGCATGCCTTATAATTTATTCACATAACAAATTATATATATATATATAACTTTTTATTTCTATGATAATTTTTTTCTTTGAAAAATATAAATTTTATTTTGAAAATAATAAAAATATAATAACATACTGTAGCAAGTAAAACGGACAAATTGGTACTTTTAAATTTTTATTAAAGAATTTTTAAAAATTTTAAATGTTGTTTGAACAAATAAGTTGCCCGTTGAACGGATTACTGTGATTATGTTTAGATTTTATAATGTATTTAGTCATATAATTTTATTATTAATGAAATTTAAAATTTTGCCCGATATTCCATTGAGAGGGTTAAGGAAATGGGAGTTGGCCGTGGCTTGGAAGTTGGAATCTTATAAAGAAGAGAAAGGTCATCGAAGACTTTTTTGTACGGGAAAAGAATTAGCCACAGCTTATAATTTCCTGTTTTTTTTCTATGGAAAGTTGACTGCCTTACCTAGCTACAGCTTATTATTTAAGAAATATTTGAACAGGTAATTTCTGGGCCGAGTAAGCCGGGCTGGCAAGAAAAAAATTAAATGTCAAGAAAAAAATTAAATGTGAAATAGATATAATTCAGGTGTCGGGATTTTATTGAAGGTCGAATACATAGCTATGCCCCAAACTCCGCACGGAATAATTTCTTCAGCTTGAGAGAGGAAACAGCTAAGTATTTAGAATTTATCCGATTTTAGTGCGTTTCAAGTACATTGCAAAAATACTATCCAAAGAGTTTCAAATACTTTACATATTTACTTTGTATGTATTTTATAATACATTATAAATTAGGGCAACCAAATATCCCCATAATGAACATTTGCATTCCAACTTCATTCAGCATGGACATTTTGCAACTAGACTCGTGAAGGATTTCTTATTTTTTATCTATAAAAAGTTCTTATTGGGCTAGTTATTATTATTATTATTATTTATCCATGCTATTGATTAAATGTATTGAAAAAATTAGTTAAAATTTAACTTTTTTTACGACAGCAAATATGAAATAAAATTTTAATTATAAGATAATTTATTTGTGTAATGAAATGACATTTAAACATGTTTTTTTTCAAAGAAAAAATTATGTTGATTTATACATGTTGCGGGCTAGAATATACGCTGCGGTAGAGTTTTGAATTCGCGTCCGAGCGTTGCACGAATATTCAGCACACAAACATAAAAGAGAATGAACACTAAGGTTTTTACATGGAAAACCCAAAAGAGGGAAAAAATCACGGGGCCTCGCCCAGTTGTAAAGTTCCACTAGTGTTTGTTTGAAGTACAATGACTGATTCGTCTTACAAGTCAAGACGATCGGTTTACAATCAGCTTCTCACAAAGTTATAAAGTTCTGCAAATTCCCGGCATTTCCTGAAAATCCGGCAGAGTTCTGACGTATTCAAGCGGCGGGAAGAGCTCCGGTGGTGGTCGAGGAGAAGCTACTTCCTTCTCTTCTCTTCTTCTACTCTCTCTCCACTTGAGTCCCCTTTGTGAAGAATGAGGGCTCTATTTATATTTTTTTGGAGTGGCATAGCTCGTAAATAGTCGTGAGATCAGGGGCGAATAGGGAGTGGTTGAATGGACGGCCGATATTGAATCCTACGATCGTGCACCATTCGTTGGACATTTGAAGGCCTTAGTGATGTCGGAATTTGGTGATCTTGGGCTCGTTGGATTCTTCTTGTCGAGCCGCTCGATTCGAGTATAAGCTCGTTAAAATCAAAGACCATTTGGTAACTCAAATTGTGGTTTGAACCTTCCAACAGCACTTCGGGTCCATGATTCGGACCCATTCGGGCCCGAATTGGGTCGAATTTGGTGTTGTTGGGTTCGTATTTCCGAGACGCTCAGTTTGACTATAAGCTCGCTGAAATCGAAGTTCAAATGCTCTTGAATTTAATTTTTGAAGTTTCTCGGTAGAATTTGCCTCGAGATTCGTGCTTGATAGAGATAATTTTTTGAGAATACATCAGTTGCCCCCCTATTTTTTAACGTCGTAGCTTTAGGAGTCCAAAAATATGCGTCTCAAATTTGATAGAAAATTTTTTTCCAAGTGACTCAGAATTGATCTTGTGTGTATGAGCTACGAACGACTCTGAAAGTGTCGAAATTGAGTCCGGAACGTCAAAAAACGGTCCTGGGGTCCCCAAAAATGTCGAATTTGGACTTGTCGTGGCGAAAAAGTGGCCAGAACGGACCGAGCGGCCGTATTGGCCTGCTGCCGCCGCCGCCGCGGAACAACTGCCGCGGGCCACTACCACGCGGAACTGCGGACTCCTCGTGCGGATTACCGCGCGGCACTTCGGGCTGCTTGCACGGAACCATCCGCGCCCGCATCTGACGCGGGTGCTTGCGGCTTTGCACTGATCCGCATGGATATGCGGTTGCGTGCGATCCGCGCGCTGCGGGTCGCGATCTGCATGCTGCGCGCGCGGATTTTGGGTGGCAGTATCACTGCCACCGCTTAAGTGGGCCCCACCTGCCGAAAAAATGTATTTTTTGCCCCAAAAAATTTTCAAAAAATTCCAAAAAATCTCAAAAAGTTCGAGAAAAATTTAGAAAAATAGAGAAATCCAAAAATATCAATAACTTCCCCCTTTGTCTCTCCAAAACCTATAAATAGGCTCCGTAAGCCTTTAGAAAAATTGCACCTTCTCCTTTTCTCCCTTTGGCTCTCTGATAGTTGAGGCTTCCTCTATTTACGAGTAGGAAATTTTCCGTGCTCGAATTAGCACCCCTCCTCTTATGCAGGAGTTAGGGGATTTTTGTTCTCCCCCCCCCCCCTCCGGCTTTCTAACGGTTGAGGCTTCCGCTATTTGCGAGTTGGAAATTTTCCCTGCTCGAATTAGCGTCCCTCCTCTCGTGCAGAAGTTTAGGAGATTTCTTCTCCTCCCGCTAGGCTTTCTGACGGTTGAGGCTTCCGCTATTTACGAGTGAGAAATTTTTCCTGCTCAAATTAGCGCCCCTCCTCTCGTGCAGAAGTTTAGGGGATTTCTTCTCCTCCCCCTAGGCTTTCTGACGGTTGAGGCTTCCGCTATTTGCGAGTGAGAAATTTTCCCTGCTCAAATTAGCGCCCCTCCTCTCGTGCAAAAGTTTAGGGGATTTCTCTTCTCGCTCTCCACCCGTTTCTCTTCCTGCTCTAGGGACTTTCTGCTATATTTTATAGGAAATCTTTCCTACTTAGAATTGCACCCCCCCCCCCCTTAGTAAGAAAATTGAAATGGGTGATCGCACTTCTACCAATGATGTTTCCATCATAGAAGATCGCCCTACTGCCCATTTTGAGGGTTCGAAGAAGGTTCCCAAGGCGACAAAAGCTGATGACGTTATCTCCACATTCACCGAAGATTCTTTCATCTCTTTTAGGAAAAAGTTTCATTTTCCTAATGATTTGGTGATGAAGGTGCCAGCGAGATCTGATCGTGCCTACTTCCCTCCCTAGAGATACGTGACAGTATACGAGTTTAGTTTGCGAGCGGGGTTACGATTTCCGCCGCCTCTTGATCTAATTGATATCTTAATGATTTGCTGATTGAGTTTGTCTCAATTTTCCTATCGTGCTATGTCGGTCGTAGTGGGCCTGATCTTATTTTTTAGAGACCGTGGAGTGGTGTTGTCTGCAGAATGTCTATCCCGGATGAGGCGCATCTATACTGATCCACAGGGCCATATCTCCTTTAGATCTAAGTGGTTGGATATTTATACCCGGGATCCATCCAAAGATTGAGTTAGCGATTTCTTCTTTGTGCAGAACGATTGGGGCCTCCAAGAAAGATGGGGAAAGTTGAAGGAGCTACCTATCCCCCTTCATATTGGAGCGGAAGACTTATTGGTATGTTGAAGCTTTCTGATATTGATGCCCTCCATTATGAGATGCGTTGTCTGAGCAGATGCATAGACGAGGAATATTTATTCAAGGTGGGACTGTCTATGCAAGCAGGGAGTACACATGCGTAGAAGTTGAAGAAATCTTCAGAAGTCTCGGAGACCCAGAAAATTAAATCCAAGCGGCATAAGGGCAAGGGAGATTCACAGGCGCCTAAGAAGAAGAAGTCGGATGAAATTTTGACAGTTGCCGGCAAGGGTCCTCACTTTTCCCCATCCAGGATATATATTCCAGAAGATGTTCTGAAACATAAGTGCATTGGTCGTCGACGAGTCGAAGAGTTGGTGAGTTCACCTTCTCTCCATTTCCCTTGTATTTGTATACATCTTTAGGGATATACTTTTCACTTGTTGATTCTTTCTCTTTTGAATAGTACCTTGAGGTGAATAAAATCTTGGATGATTGGAATGATGAATTCGTGAAGGTTAAATACCTTCAGGGGGAATACAAGAAGAAATACAATGATAAAGCGAAGGAGATGAAGATAGTAGAGGATCAACTGGAACAATGCAGAATAGAACTGGCAAATAGGATCAGTTCATCCTCTTCCCAGAATGAGCGGATGGATCGTTTACATATACAATTGGTGGAGGCAGAGGCAGCAAATAGCCAACATCTTAAGAATCAGTAATTCCTTGAGGCGGAGAACAAGAGGCTCCTGAACAAGTTATCAGAGAAGGTAGCTCAACTGTCACCGTCCACAGCCGTAGAAGAATTTAAAAAATCTTATGCCTTCAACATAATTGTCGAGGATCAAGTTCAGGAAGCTCGCGATTATATTTATGATGTAGAGGTGAAGGCTATAGAAGCAGAGCTTATGCAAGATGGCTTCATCAAGGGCTTCATGAAGGGTGTTCGCGCTGTGCAGCATAAGAACGGAGGGGAAATCGAGGGGTTAACTCCGAGCCAGGCTTCTGGTGATCCTTCTCCATATTCGGACGGTGAATAATTGGAGAGTGATTTGCAGTGGGTTTTTTCTTTAGATGAGGACGAAGATGACCTTGAGATCCTGTATAATTTTTTTGATGTTTTCTGTGTCGCTTTTATTTTTAATGCGGTGATTGTACGTATGTTCATGTTGTTCGTGTGTTGCTATTTTCAGATGATGTACTTGGTGTTTGTGGGTTTTATATATAAAAAAAGACATTTTTTTTCTTTTTCATATATGTTAACTCGAATGTTAAGGTAGTCTTTTTGACTTGCACGAATGTGAGAGATATTCATTTTGGGATACTCTGACCTATCCGAGGTTGTTAATCAAAGCACTTGCTTGATGATTTTAACCTGTGTGGAAGAGGCCAGACCAGATCCCCCTGGGATTAGTCGCCTAGTGATTGAGATACAACATTAGTTGTGTATTTCTTGAATCATAGGAAAATAGCTCGAATAGAAGAGATAGTACAATGAAAAATCAAACATCACATTACTGTATTATATAAAACAGCACGACAACTCCCTAGTAAACTTAGGGATACAAAAAGAAGTGTTCTTCTACAAACAACATACAAAGAGTATACAAAAAACTTGGAAAATACAAAACATAGTTACAGAGCAAGATAATACTACGAATGACATTAACAACAAACAAATAGTGTCATCAACTTCTGCTGATAGTTCTTGCGAAGGTTGCCCACATTCCAAGTTCGAGGAAGCATTTTTTCATTGGCATCTTTCAATTTGAAGGTTATAGGCTTGACCATAGCCGCCACCAAGTAAGGACCTTCCCATAGGGGGGAGAGCTTATTACGTTGAGGGCCTTTTCCAACAGCTTCGATGCTTCGCAGAACTAAATCCCCAATGGAAATAGTTTGAGGTTTTACTCTCCGATTGTAGTGACGAGCGATCCGCTGATGGTATGCAGTGACCCTGAGTGAGGCTTCATCCCTTGCTTCAGGGAGGAGATATAGATTTGTCCAGAGTTTTTCCTCGTTGTTATTGAAGTCAAAAGTCTGAACTCTGTTGCTTGGGACTCCAATATCCACTGGTATGACTACTTCTATACCAAAACAGAGGTTAAATAGAGTTTCTCCTATAGGAGTCCTAGCCGTGGTACGATAAGCCCAGAGGACATTTGGGAGTTCTTCAACCCATTGCCCCCCAACCATCCATAGGCCTGTCTTCAGCCCTTTCAGAATAATTCGATTTGTAACCTTCATTTGCCCATTTGCTTGAGGATGGGTGACAGCCATGTGGACTAGTTAAATATGAAAATCTTTACAGAAAGATGTAAAGATTTTTTCAGTAAACTGTGTTCCGTTGTCGGTGATGACCTTTGTTGGAATACTGAAGCGATAAATTATATTCTTCCATAAGAATTGTTTAGCATTTACTTCAATAATTTTTGCCAAGGGTTTTGCTTCCACCCACTTTGTGAAGTAATCTACAGCCAGGATGATGAATTTTTGTTGTCCTATGGCTATAGGGAAGGGTCCCATTATGTCAACTCCCCACTAGGCGAAAGGCCACGGGCTTTGAAGTGATGTAAGTTCCAGAGCTAGAGTATGGGTGAGATTGGAATGCAATTGACAGTTCTCAAACTTTCGTGTAAACTCAAGTGTGTCCTGTTTCATTGTAGGCCAATAGAATCCCTACCTCATGATTTTATAAGCCAAAGCTCTTCCTCCCAGATGTTCGCCACATACTCCTGAATGAACTTCTCGGAGTGCATAATCAGCTTCTGAAGGTGGGAGACACTTCAAGTATGGTCTGGTGAAAGCATGTTTATACAACTCACCACCAATGATGGTGAAATTTGCTGCTCATCTTCGAAGTCTTGTTGCAGCCATGGGTTCTTCAGGCAATACCCCATCTTATAAAAAAGATAAGATGGGATTGATCCAGGACACCTCCCTTAATTCATCTATTGATTGTATGACCCATGGACCCTGAATGCTTGGAAAGTGGATTTCCTCAACACATTTTCTCTTGTAGATGTCTCCCTTCATTGATGTTGTAAGTTTTGAAAGAGCATCTACTCTTGCATTCTGCTCCCGGAGAATATGTATGATCTGATATTCTCCTATTCGGGCCAAGAGCAGTTTCACAATGCTGTAATATTGAGTCAGTTGTGGATTGTGGATATCAAATTCTCCCTCTACCTGGGAAGCGACTAGTTGTGAATCGATGTGGACTACTAGGTTATGCACTTCACAATCAATAGCTAGTTTTAGTCCAGCGATAAGGGCTTTGTATTCTGCCATGTTATTTGTTGCCGGAAACTTGAGTCGGAGCCCATATTCAAGAGTAGTTTCTTGCGGGGAAATTAACAGAATTCCAGCCACAGTGCCAGAACTTCCAGAAGATCCATCAACATACAACGCCCAACACAGAGGAGAAGACAAAGTACTTTGTTGAACATCAAATACTGTGACGGTGCATTCAACCACAAAATCTGTAAGTGCTTGAGATTTGATATTGGGTCTAGGCAAGTAGTGAATGTCAAATTCGCCTAGTTTTATAGACCACTTGACGAGCCTACCCGATGCTTCTGGTTTCTGTAGAATACTTTTCAGCGGCATATTTGTGTAAACCCCGATTGAGTGGGCTTGGAAGTAAGGACATAGTTTTCTGGCAGAATAAACTAGCGACAATGCTGTCTTATCTGCTAAGGGATAACGCCCCTCTATTTCAGATAGGATTTTACTGACATAATAGATAGGACGTTTTACAGCATTTTCTTCTCACACCAAGACTGAACTGATGACTTGGGCCGAAACAGCTATGTATAAATACAACTTCTCTCCAGGCGTTGGTTTAGAAAGTAGCGACGGGGAAACCAAATACTTTCGTAGCTGTTGGAAGGCTTCTTGGCATTCGTCTGTCCATTGGAACCCAGAGTTGCGAGTGCCTCTGAGTTCTTTGAAGAAAGGCAGATATTTGTCTCCTGAGCATGCTAGGAAATGAGACAACACTGTAATTCTCCCATTCAGCCTTTGGACTTCCTTGATGTTCTTTCGGGGGCACCATATCTCTTAACGCCTTGATCTTTTCGAGATTGGCTTCAATTCCTCTATGGGTTACCATAAAACTCAAAAATTTTCCAGAAGCGACTCCGAAAGCGCATTTCGCGGGGTTGAGTCGCATATTATAACGTCTCAATATATGGAAGCACTACTCCAAGTCGGAGATATATTGAGATTTTTCAAGACTCTTTACCAACATGTCGTCCACGTACACCTCCATGTTACATCCAATAAGGGTTTTGAAAATCTTATTCATGAGGCGTTGGTAAGTTGCTCCAACATTCTTGAGTTCAAAGGGCATCACCCGATAATAATACAGTCCTCTGTCTGTTTGAAATGCTGTTACTTCTTCATCAGTCGGCTGTTTGAAATGCTGTTGCTTCTTCATCAGTCGAATTGATCTTGATTTGATTGTAACCAGAGTAGGCATCCATGAAACTCAACATCTGATGTCCGGAGGTGCTATCGACTAATTGGTCGATACGAAGAAGTGGAAAGCTATCTTTTGGGCAGGCTTTATTGAGATATGTATAGTCTATGTACATTATGCATGCTCCGCTCCCCTTTCGAACCATGACAACATTTGCCAGCCAAGTAGGATAGTGCACCTCTCGAATGAATCCGGCTTCTGAGAGTTTGTCTACTTCTTGTTTGATCACCTGCTGACAATCTGGTGCAAAATTTTGCTTCCTCTGGATGATTGGTTTATGCGTTGGATTGACTTTAAGTGAGTGTACGATTACTTCAGGGTCAATCCCGGGCATATCTGTCGGACTCCATGCAAAAATGTCCTAATTTTCTCGTAAAAAATCTGTGAATATTTTCTTCTCATCTTCTGAGAGAAGTGACCCAATTTGCACCGTCTTTAGAGGATGTTCTTCAGAGATAGATACAGTGGTGAGTTCTTCTACTGGGGAAGCTCTCTGAGGGATGTCCTCATTCTGAAGATCAAAGTCCTCAATGTTTAGGGTATCCGTCGGGCATGATTTGACCTGCCTGAGATAGCAGGTTTGTGCTATTTGTTGATCTCCGCATACCACACTAACTCGTGTCAAAATATAGAACTTCAGCTTAAGGTGAGGGATAGAGGCGACGATCCCAAAAATTGACTGGAGTGGCCTTCTAAAGATAGCGTTATAAGCTGATTCAGACTTTACAACGATGAACTGGACAGTGTGTGTAGATTGTCGGGGTAATTCTCCAAGCACAACTGGGAGACTAATTATCCCTTCTTCTCGTACAGATCGATTATCAAACTCATACAAAGGACCTATCGCGGGTTGAAGCTTCTCTTTTGTGAGAACCATATTGAGGAAGGTAGAGTAGAACAGGACATCCACGGAGCTATCATTATCCACCAGAATTCTCTTAACATTGTAGCATGGGTCACCTATGCCTGCATTGATAACAAGCGGATCTTGGTGAGGGGTTTTAACTCCCTCCAAGTTGGAATCATAAAAGGTGATGGCGTGATCTATACGAGCTTTCTTTGGAGTTGGAATTTTGTCTACAGCCAAAAAGACTTTGTCGGATAACAAAGGGCCTCCGGCTATTATCTCAATTTCTCCAACTGCTATTCGATTATTCACCGGTGGCCTTTGTTGTCGATCTTGCCCTCAAGCGGGATGAGTTTCTTCTCAGGTAGGTGGATCCCGATTAAACTGCCGAAGATAGCCTTGACGGATAAGCCTTTCAATTTCCTCCTTCAGTTGTCTACAGGCTTCAGTAGTGTGGCCACGACTATGATGGAAATGGCAGTATTGGTCCTGATTTTCTGTTTTCAGCTTCAAGGGATGTAGCCACTTAATCGTATCTTGATCTCGAACAGCCATTAACACATTTGCTCGAGACGTATTGAGAGGAGTGTACTCTTTCTCCTGTTGAGGTTCTCGTCGTGGCAATGGGGCCCTAGGAGGCAGATTATTTTTCCCTTGCTTCTTTCGTTGTGTGGACGAATTATTCGCTCTAGGAGCAACCTTGCGCTTTATAGTAGATTGTTCAAACTGTTTCCTATGGGCATTTATAGACTCATCTACCAAGATTTGAGCTTCTACCCGGTGAATTAAATCGGCGTATGAAGGAATAGTGTTGCGTGTAAGTGCCGAATAGAAGGGGCCAGGGCGAAGGCCTCCAAGGAAGACTCCTCTCAAAAGTTCAGGATATACTCCTGGGATTTATCGAGCTTCAGTGGAGAACTTCTAAAAATACTCCTTCAAAGATTCTCCCTCATTTTGGTGGATCCCGGAGAGGTGAGAAGAATCCTTAGCAATTATTCGGTTGGCTCGAACTGCTCGACAAAAGCTTTAGCGAACTTTACAAATGAGGGGATTATTTCCGACGGAAGCGAATAGAACCACGTTCGAGCCTGTCCTTTGAGGGTGGCAGGAAAGACTTGGCACAAGAGAGCATTTGAGGCTCGCTGAATGTGCATAATGGTTCTATAGTGGTCGATATGCTCATACGGGTCAGATGTTCCATCGTAAGACTCGATGCTGGGTAGTTTAAATCTAGTCGGAATGGGATACTGTAGTATGGCCTCAGTTAGAGGTGATGACTCCTGGAAGTCTCTCTGTTGGAGAATTTGCCTCGCATCCCCCTGGGAGAACTCTTCCCGTACCAACCTTCGTAGTTCGTGATGCAGAACATTATGAGGGAGATCCGCAAGGTGTGGATGGGCAGAGCCTTCTGGGAGATCCAGAAGAACGTGAGTCTGTCGACTTGAGGGTGGAGGATGTGTAGAACTTGCTGTATCGACAAGTTCATTATCCTATCGAGACTGAGGAAATCTTCTAGGTGGAGGGAGATAAACTTCTGCTTGAAGATGTTTGAATTGGACATCTTCAACCCGTGGTGGATCCTGAGGGAGAAAAACTTCCTCCCGTTGTGCCAATACTGGCTGCCGATTCTCTCGCCGGAGTTGAAGGATCTCGTTCTGAGATTCTTCCATCTTCTAGATTCTTTCTTCTAAAGAAGGTCCCGAGGTCCCTTCTCAGGCAGCATTATGCCCCCCAAGATGAAAAGAGGTAGACATCGGGCCTCTATGGTTAATGGACAGATTTTTAGACAGACGAGAGTTGGAGCGAGAAGCTCCAACGATATGATTGCTGCGCTTGTTGACCAACGTTGCAATACTTGAAGTAGTGGGATAATGTTTCCCACAGACGGCGCCAAACTGTTGTGGGCTAAAATATACACGGCAGTAGAGTTTATAAATTTGCGTCCGAGCATTGCATGAATATTCAGCACACAAACAGAAAAGAGAATGAACACCAAGGTTTTTACATGGAAAACTCAAAAGAGGGAAAAAACCATAGGGCCTCGCCCAGTTGTAAAGTTCCACTAGTGTTTGTTTGAAGTACAAAGACCGATTCATCTTACAAGTCAAGACGATCTGTCTACAATCAACTTCTCACAAAGTTACAAAGTTCTGCAAATTCTTGGTATTTCCTGAAAAACCGGCAGAGTTCCGGCGTATTCAGGTGGCGGAAAGAGCTCCGGCGGTGGTCGAGGAGGAGCTACTTCCTTCTCTTCTCTTCTTCTTCTTCTTCTCTTCTTCTTCTATCTCTCCACTTGAGTCCCCTTTGTGAAGAATGAGGGCTCTATTTATAGTTTTTTTTGGAGTGGCGTAGCTCATAAATAGTCGTGAGATCAGGGGCAAATAGGGAGTGGTTGAATGGACGACCGATATTGAATCCTACGATCGTGCACCATTCATTGGACATTTGAAGGCCTTAGTGATGTCGAAATTTGGTGATCTTAGGCTCATTGGATTTGTCTCATTGAGCCGCTCAATTCGAGTATAGCTCGTTAAAATCGGAGACTGTTTGGTAACTCAAATTGTGGTTTGAACCTTCTAATAGTGCTTTTAGTCCATGATTTGGACCCATTTGGGCTCGGATTGGGTCGAATTTGGTGTCATTGTGTTCATATTTCTGAAACGCTCAGTTTGACTATAAGCTCGCTGAAATCGGAGTTCAAATGCTCATGAATTTAATTTTTGAAGTTTCTGGGTAGATTTTGCCTCGAGATTCATGCTTGATCGAGATAATTTTTTGAGAATACATCAATACATATCTGATAAATTGATTTTATTTTGGGTAATATTTGGCGATTTACATATATACCACTTTATTTCATGTTATTTACCTATCTAACACCCAAAACAATAATATTACATGCTTACCATCCATTGAACAAATTTTGGGTGCATGGAATGAAATATTAAAGTTTATATGATGGTATGAATGGTAGAAATGAATTATAGAAGTTGTGTATTTGATATTAAAGTTGTATATGGGTGGAAGACATGTAATATTAATGTTTTGGATGTTAGATATGTTAATAGCATGTAATAAAGGGTATGTTGTAAATCTCCCTTATTTATTTTGTATCTTTAGCTTGTTTGTTTGAACACTAGTTTTCTATTTGAAAAAATAAAAATTAAAATGTGCTTGGGACTAAAAAAAATGCAGTAATTTAAATTAACTTAGAATATATAATAGTAATTATTTCATTATTAGTCTTATATATTAATTATCTTATTTTAAAAATTAATGATTAAATTTTAAATTAAAATATATTTTTATTAAAAAAAACAAAGGAAATTCTTTTATTTTTTGACTCATTTTAACTCTAGCCTAGTCTATAACAACTATGAAAGGATCAACATGGTCTCATTGGAAAGGGCATTAATAACTACTTTCTACCACCAAGGAATGCTCAGTCATTGACATGTTAGTTCTGTGTAGAATCTGATTGTCTTGATCAATCAGGTTATACCGTTGCCTCGGACCTCCACTCATTTGTTGAGCTCACTGTGGGGGTTGCACACAGGGGGTACTCCATATGCTTGGGTTCTATGTAAAGTACAAAGCTGCGATGTTGTGTCCTTGTGTGCCTTGGCATTGTATAGTTTGCTTAGAAAATTGACAAAGAATAGATCGTTGAAACACTCCCATCCCCAGACTGTGGTGTAGCTAAAGAGCAATTCAACTCTCCATACCTCAACAATAGTGAGGCAGACTATAATTAGAGTGTTGAGCTTCACAATGCTCCAAACTTGGTGCTACGATGATGTGAGGTAGGATGGACAATTTTCTTTATCATTTTTCATTAAGGATTGCTCTCTTGGTAGTTTCTAAGTGTATCTCTTTATTTGATCTTGAATGAGAATGGTGCAAGCGTGAAGAGAGATTAGGAGAGAGTGAGCGAGAATAAATAACTATATTATTTCTACCATATTTTTATAGTGAATTTTTTGGTTTAGCATGGATTCATGCCTTTTCTGATTTTAGGTTTTTCTATGTTAAACCTGATGTTCTTTATTTCCATTGTACTTTTTCTTTCGTGTTTGTTTTCACCGTGCTTTACTTCCCCCAACAACTGGTATTAAAACCATGTTTTTCAATTTGAGTGGGCGTAATGACTGCAAAGTAAGATATAAGATTGAGATGTTTAATGTGAAAGTTCGTGTAGGTTGTTAGACCTTATAGAACTGTTTCAAGGCTAACCAAGAGGGGGGGGGGGGGTGAATTGGTTATTAAAAAAAATCTTAGATTTTGGAAAACCTTTTAGTTTTTTTAAATCTTTTTAGAATATTAAAAATGCTAATCTTGAAATATGCAAATATTTATTGAAATGACTTTCACAGATAATATTTCAACCACAATATAAAGAGCAATGAAATAAAATGCATAAAAAATAAAAAGTAACACAAGAACACCAAATTTTATAGTGGTTCGGTCCAACTAGACATGCATCCACTCCCAGGAGACTCCTTCTCCAAGTATTACACTAAATAATAATCGCTCTCCTTTTGCCCCCACAGCAAGGAGGAGAAGCCCTTATAAATTCACTTCCACCAACCCAGCACGGTAGAGAACCATCGCCTTTTACACTCTCCAAGTGATGACATCGTACCTTCTCATCCTTTTTCTCCCACCTGGTGAAAGCAAAGTACGTACACGTCCTTTTTCACCCACCTGGTGAAGGCAGAGAACCAAGTATCATTTTTCACCATCCTGGTGAAGGTAGAGAACCAAGCATCCTTTTTCACCCTCCTGGTGAAGGTAGAGAACCTTCACGTCATTTTCACTCTCTTGTTGAAGGTAGAGAACCTTGATCCAATCTTGAAGATCTTCTCTCATGAGACTCCAAAAAAGTTGGGAAGAAATCAGAAGAAGAACAAGAGATCCTCACTTTGGACAACCCTTGTGAATCCCTCATAGTTCTCTTTCACTAGATCTCTCACTCTCCAATCTCAAAATCTCTCTCAAACACACTCCCAATAGTAATTTATAAGAGAAAATTCAAAGCAAAGGACATGGATGATAGTTTTAGGACTCTATTTATAGAAAATACATGAAAGATTATCCAAAAACTAAATTTTTCAAGAGAAGCGTTAACGATTTGTACTATATGATCGTAGATCATATGGTACTAATAGTTCAAACATCATGATTTCGTTTCGTATGAACTAGGATGAACTTAGTTTCGTACACTTTGGATCGTACAATATGAATAGTTCAAAAATGAACAAGTTCATATGATACGATTTGGTACGAACCTAATTTTGTACATTGTTGGTCATTTGTAAGACTTAACATCATATAGTATGAACATTTTAATATAATTATCTATTGTTTGGTACGATCTGGCATGAATCAAATTTCATACACTATCAATCATTTGTACGACTTGATATCATAATGTAGGAACAATTTAAAAATAATTGTGTTCATATGATACGATTTGGGATGACCTAAATTTCATACTCAATCAGTCGTCTATACGAATTAATATCGTATTGAATAAATAGTTCAAAAATAATTGTGCTTGTATGGAACAATCTCGGATGACCTAAATTTCATACTATATCAGTCGTCTATATGACTGGATATCGTATAGTACGATCAGTTAAGAAAATCAAGTCATGGTTTGAGTAACCGGATTCTAGAGAACAAAACTAAATCAAATCATAAAGTGCGATTATATATCGTATAATACGATCAATTTTTTTTTTAAAATTTTATTAATCTCCCCCTGTGTTTGTTTGCTTCGTTACCCAATTACGATTATACTTGCTCAGACTTAGGAAATAAAAATAAATATATACAAACTCTTTTATATGAAATCCTTTTCTACCTTGTCTTGAAGTCTTTAGCAATGTATAGTAGTATATAATTTACATGTAATGTTAATACTCATAGAAACAACCAGAAATATCTAATATATATTAGTATGAAAATAATAAAATCTTAATAATAATATTTTGTTATCATCAAAAATCACAATCTCAATCTTTATTACTGATTTGCAATAATCTCCACCTTTTTTATGATGGCAAAAATAATTATTGTTTGAATAAAAATTAAAGTTCTTTTCTCCTTAACTCCCCCTAAGCATTGTTTAAGTATTGATAGAAGCCTGAATCATTTTCATAATTCTTTAAGTTACTCTATCGCACTCATTAAGTTGTTGGCACTATTGTCGGGGAAGAATTTATTTTATTTGTAATTTTATTATTATGGATCTCCGAAAGGATTCTACTCGTGTGGTCAAAATACAAAGAGTATGATCGCACTATCTCATTGAACAAAATGGTCATAGACCTTTCACTCTATATAAGCAAGCCAATGGGAGGGTAGATGGAATTATACATACAATTAATCATGAAAGATGGCGACATTCGCCTACATATCTCGATTAGTAATAATATGTATAACCAAACAACCAAATATCGATTTCCTACGAGCGCAAGCCCCCATAATTAATTATATCTTAGGCCTCGGCCCAAGAAAAGTTTTGATTAAGGACACTATATTATTCTCTCAGAAGATTTGGTGCATAAGAGAATTTCTAGGCTCTTTTAATCAAAAAGTAGATAGGCTTAATTAGGCTAATCAACATGTGTAAGTCATACAACGACTCAGCTAGTCTAAAGAAGACAATTTTGTGAAAAAAGACATTGGACTCATACATACATGAGAGAAAGATGGATGTGATGTCATCCATGAGATGCAGATGAATGAGATTTATAGCCTCTGAAGCATAGAGAGCTTACCCACTGCTAAGGCATACAACAGTACGCCAATAGTGCCAACTATTGATCCTAGATTTACAAAGGAAATCATATTATACACCCGGTACTAACGCCAATGACCTAACTAATATAATGCAATATGGGCTTACATATTACCTGAAAGAAAGCCAGCTAAAGCTACCTAAATGCATAAAGGCTATGATGTCCGGTCATTATGAAAGATAGATGGTGATTAAGTTTTTAGAATTTAAGGTTGACATCAAGAGAAATCCCCAAGTGACCTTGTACTTATTGAGGGTAATATGCATCTATGTCTTATATAATTAAATTTTAATTTTAGTTTATTTCTAATGCAATGCATGCTAGTTGAAGTATCCAAATCATAAATGCTTGAAATTTTAAAAAGACTAATAAAAATATTTTTGTAGAAGACTAAGATTCCCCAAGTTTAGCACCTCATCCCATAGGTCAGATTATTTAAACTCTACCCTCATATAGGGAAGTGTCTAAATTAAGGAAAGAAGAATGCATTAAAATACATGCGACCTTAGACAACCTACGACTTATTTTCCTAGATCGTTTATCTTTCTATGTTATTTAATTCCTAATTTTTTTTTAAATTATGATTAGAAGAATTTTATCCCTATGCATAAGCAAGAAAGAAACTTATAAAAATATGTCATTTCTACTACGAATATAAAATAAACAATCAATCAAAATAAAAAATCAACCAGAGTAAAAGTGTTCAAAGTTCTTGTAGTCAGGCTCCCCCGACAATCTGAATTCTTTTCCTATAGAATGACGCAAATCTAAAAAATAAAGCATTTTAGTCTTGATCTTCATCTTCTTGCTCTTCTATCTAATTCATTCCTTCAATTTCCTCGTAATTCATCATTCAATAGGATATCCAAATAAGAAAAAATTCCTTATAAGGAACTTTCATTTCTCTTTGGATCCCTAGTATTTGAAAATATCCTATTTTTGAATTTTCACAACTCATAAATCAAATTACATTTTTTTTCTTAAGAAAAAAATACTCTATACTTCTATATCTTACTAAGTAATTTATATATGAAAATCATAATCACAGAAATCACAGAATAAGCATTTGCTCATTTTTTGAACAACCTATAAGCTTAACCATGCTTTTCTTATTATTAAGGGGCTAAGCATTTTGAAGCTCATGTAGAAAACTTTATTAGTTTAAATCATTATTAATTTAGTCCCCTTTTTATAACCCTGCATAAGCATGGCCACGTGTAAAAAATATTATGAGCATCCAAATCATTCTTAAAAATCTAACACAATAAACAACAAATCAACTTGTACATGTTTCACATGTATATCAACACATCACATAAATAGAAATAAAAATACCAATCTAACCTAAGACTTGAAGTAATGTCCTAACAAACAAATCTAAGTGTATGTAGCAGGCTACATAGTTTAGATATGTCATATATAAGGTAATTCAGTTAAAGTTACTTTCTATTATGATTTGTTGAAGGTCAAAGGAAAAATTTTAATTCAAGTTTAAATATTAATATCTTAATGTTAATTTTAACAGTTCATTTTTAGCATTTAGTGATTACTACCTTTATTATTCATTAGGGGGTGTAAAGTTTATTTCACCCTCCTTGGGGCTAACTTAATCTCCTCTTAGGCTCGAATTACCCAATAGTGATCAATTGTGTTAGATTAGTTTAGTTGGTTGAAAATTAAGTTTAATTATTAAGTTTTGAGTTGTGTTGAACTTTTAGTTAATCTTTTATTTTGTTCACTTTAATTATTAGTGGATTATCAATTTTACTTTATTTCAAAGATCTTTAATCTAATTCCAAATTTCTAATCATTATCCAATTTTGGTTTTGTTTTGAATTAGATGTGTAATTAATTATGAGGAAGTCAATTACTTAATGAATTATATTTTGGGATTTATAAGTCTTTTCATTTTAATATATTTTGATTTAGATTAATTCTCTTTTATTTTTAATTCATTTTTTTAACTCTTGAATTTAATTTTTTAATGAATTTTATTCAGTTAATGTTTAATTAAGATGTGATTAATATGTTAATTAGATTTAGTTCAAGTTCATGGTCAAATTCTACCATTTATGGCTGATTGATAAAAGTTAAGTATTTTTATACATTTGGTTTGGATTATCACTAGTTTTATTAGTTTCAATTATTGATTGATTATGATTAAAATTATATTAATAGTACATGCTTATCCTAGGATTAAATGTCACTGAGTTTTCTATGTTTAATATTTCTTAAAGTCCTAAATTTAGATTTTCTAAGATTCATCCTTAATTTTTGTCTTTAGATTTCACTATTGTTTTATGGAATGAAAGGTATTATTTCTAACACTTCAGGCATACACACACATGTGTAAATGAATTTTAGGTTATATAATAAATAAGAAGTAATCTAAGAAAAATAAAGTTTCTATAAGGCCCTAAGGTTGGGGAATCACACAATCAATAGGCTCCCTAAGGGCTTCTAATTTTTAATAAAACTTATAACACTGAGAGCTATGACCCGATAAATATGCCCATAGATCCCCCATCGAAATTAATTAGAGCGACTAATGCTCATATCCATTTATCCAAGCTCCTTCGTCTAAATAGCTCCAATAGCTCCTTGTCATTACCCTCCCAAAAGTCCCTCATAAAATTTAAAAAGAAGGAAAGATTGTATTAGAGCATGTTAATTTTGAATATACAAATAATCAAAATATAATTAAATAACAACATACCATTTTTTTGGGCTTGCACGCTAGCCTTGTTGTTTGCCTCTTAAAATTTTGAGTTTTGAAAGCATTCCATATATATATTTTTATCTCAAGGCACAAGCAATAAAAGAAGTAGTAGAAGAAAAGAGAAGCAATTGAAGGAGAACAGAGAGGGGTAGGAAGAGGAAGAGAGTTATTATTTTCTTTCCAAAAACTCCACTTTCTAATAATCACCCAACAAATTCAACTTTCAACTAATCGCCTCTACCAAAATTAATGAGAAGTACGTCTACTTACTACTCTTTCTACTCATGCAAAATGACAAATCAACATCCCCTTTTCCGAAACAGAACACAATACAGTGCAAAACACTCTCTGCCAAAACTCACAATCATCAAATGACTAAAGAAGTGTAATAAAAAACTTTTAAAAGTTATAAATGAAGTTTTTAAATACAAAACAATGCACTTTTCCCACTTTCACCATAGCCATCATAGTGAAACCATATACATTTGAGAATGAGAAACTATACTTCTTCATGCCAAGCAATAAAATGACCAATCTAATAGAAGTTTGAAACTCAACATTCCTACATAAACATGCAAACAAAAAAAATGTTATCTTGCAAACTGAGAGATGACGGGAGTGAGAGCAGCGAGCCCAAAGTCCTTTCATATCAATTGAATGAAATAAAATCTCCCCTATCGAGGCTTTCGTCTAGAAGAAATTCACACAAAAAATGAAAGAGGAAGCCCGCCATTTTCAGTTCTTGCTTCTGTCTTTCGAGTCATATAAATCTTCTGCATAGAGATATTTTGGCTGAATCATAGATCATGTTTAATCATGTTCGTCTATGAAATGTATCGATTTAGGGAGCTGATTTGAATTGCTAATAAATTCGATTGAGTTTTAATAGGGTTAAATTAGGCTGGCCCAGGTTAGACTCGAGTCAAAATTTAATTCAAATTAAGCCAATTTGAGTTCAATTTAGTTCTATCAATCTAATTACATGAAATTAAACAAGAAATTGACATCAATTGAAAGTAAATCAGGTCCGATGAGGTCGATATGTGTTGATCGAGATCAATCAAGTGCATACGAGTCAAATTTGACTAAACTGAATCAATTTGAAAACAACTTCTAATTGACACTGACTTGACTTGAACTCAGCACATCATTACTCGATTGAGTTGATTAAACACAGTCGAGCCCACTTGGGCTAAAATCTAACTCAATCGAATGATAAACAGTACACTCGAGAGCTGAAGTGCAAAAAATGAGGTCAACAACTCTATTGTTGAATTAATTGTATAATTAGTTACATTATATTCTTTTATTCTTTTTTTTTTTACTTTTTTCATAATTATGGTTGTATGCTTAAATGTTATTGAAGGAAACCATTAATTGCTAGATTTTGATTCAGAAATTGAGAGAATCCTTTCTAAAATTAGAATCACCAAAAAGATTTTGAAAATAGATGACTCTATTTAAGACTTAGATCATTAATAAACTCTTAAGGATTTTGTAAACCCTGTGATAGATAAAATTCAAGAAAGAATAAATAGATCTTCCATCCATGATTATAATTTTGGATTAGAATCTTTAATCATTCAAAAGGTACAAAATTCTCAATATGGGGCAACTCCCATTGAAGATCCTAACATACATTTAGCAAATTTCTTAGAAAATTGTGCAACATTTAAGAACAATGGTATCAGTGATGATGTCATTAGACTTAGATTGTTCCCATTTTCTCTAAGAGAGAAAACTAATGTGTGGTTAAATTTTTTACCCTTAGGCTTTATTATCATATAGAATGAGTTGGCCTACAAATTTTTAGGAAAGTATTTCCACCTTCTAAGACTATCAAACTTATAAATTATATTACTTCTTTTACTCAGAATGAGAATTTATTCATGAGAGTTTGGAGATATTCAAAGGATGCTTAGAAAGCGCCCTTATCATGTCTTACCTAATTGGTTGATAACTCAATCTTTTTATAATGGATTTATAGGATCCCTTAGAGTAATAATTAATGTTACATATGGTGGTTCCTTAATATTAAAAGCCTTTTAATGATGCTTATGTATTAATTTAAAAAATGGTAACAAAAATTTCTAGTTGCCAACTAATAGGGTGAATACGAAGAGAGTGGTAGGAGTGTATGAAAATAATTATTTATCAATTTTGACTCTACAAGTTGCAGCAATATTAAAGAAGTTAAGCACTTTAAGATTAAATTCTAATTCATCTTTATATTTAAAAGAGCTCATTGGAAGAGACTTATATCCAAGGGATTGAAAATATAAATTTGATTGAAAGAAAAAATAATTCTTATTCAAATACATATAATCCAAGTATTGCAAATCTGTTTTCATGGATTATAATTTTGATGATAGCAAAAAATCATGATTTTCTACGACTGTCTTGCCTACTAATTTTTCAGGTCAACAAGATCGAGTGCAGCTCAAGATTGGGTAGATTAAGTCTGAGTCAGATTTCATTTTTTCCCTTTCTTGAGTCTATTGTAAATAATATGGTTCCTGATGCTAAGTAACCTTACACACACACACCTTGGGAGAATTTCTAACTATTTCTTAGAGTTTACTATTTTTAGTAATATCATCCGGAATGATATTTATATCGGCCTGGATGATCGATTCCAAAATAGAAACCCTAATTAGGGTATTCTTATTAAGGCAGCCGTCATTAAGCACATCATCCTGGACGATTTTGTCTCGGTCAGGACGATAGGCTCAAATCAGAAAGAATCAGCCACCAGATCTATTTAGGAATTACTTATTTTTGGACATCTTCTCGGGCATCAGCCTGGCCGATCCAGCACATTTTTTCCTAAATTAATCTGGTATTTAAGGAAAGCAATTAAGATTTGATTACACAATCGCATCATCCTGGACGATCACAGGATCGGCCGGGATAATCTACTAGACAATTGGACATCGAACAGCTCTTATTCAGGGCGATGTTCAGGATGATACTCCATTATTTGTACTGATCGGACAGGATGATATATTATCATACTAGACGATATAAATAAATTTCTTCTGATCATCCCAAATTATCCTAGCTGATTGGGCTTAATTTACACTGGTCGGCCAGGATGATATATAATCCTGGACAATAAAGCCGGCAAGTTATAATTAATGAGCTCATTTTGAGCTCTTCGATTTAAGCTTTGACAAGGCACTTTGTATGTGTCTTTGACAGCCATTGTAGCTTCGTTATTTTGGAGGTAACTTGAAGAGAGAGCTTGAAAGGGAGAGAGGAAAGGGTGGAGTTTGAGAGAGGGAGAAGATCCTTGGAGGAGGTTTCAAGGGAGTATAGAGGAAGATTCCACACGGTTGCTCCGGCTAGCTTGCACCTTAGTACCATCGAATTCAAGGCTTGCCTTGAGGGAAGTTCTGGGAAGAAGAAGATCTCTTTGGTGTTAAAGGACCCGGCTACTCCGCCGCACCGGGGAAGGTGGAAGTGATTTTGTAAGGTCTTCTTTGCCTAGTTGTAGGGGCTAAAGGAGAGACACTGAGTTTAGTACAATACTCGGAGGGTACCTCCTAGGAGTGGACGTAGGTCAAGGTTTGACCGAACCACTATAAATATGGTGTGTTCTTTTATTTATTATTTCCACATTTAATTTCTGTATTGTATTTTCTTTGTGATGAATTTATGTATGATTTGTGTTTTGATTAAAAGAAGTTTTAAAATATCAATTCACCTCTCTCTTAATTAGCCTTAAGCGAGTTCATAAGGGCCTAACATCCCTAACGAACTTTCACCGAGTTGGAGGAATCACCCCAATTTTAGTTGGTCAAATAATAATAGTGAAAATTAATAGAATTATATTCAAAATAACTAATGATCAAATTAAAATAATCAAAATCAAGCATATAACAATCCAAGGGCAGCTTATCCTCTTGAATTTAATCATGGCAATTAGCATGGAACTAGAAATACACCATTAAAAGATGAAGTCATGCAATTAGGAACTGAATTATAAATCAAGCTAATTCAATTAACAACTTAGAAATTCAATTAAGTCAGCTTGTAATTTTTGTGAGTAATAGGTCCATAGGATATTTACCTAATAACACTGTAGTTAATCCTAAGGAGAAGGAAAGAGATACCAATGAGACCTAATTGAAGAGTAGTACTTATCCATCTTAGCCAAATAGAAAATCTGGGCAAGTCTAGCCAAAGACCATAAACTTAGTGTTGCTTGGGAGGCTATCCAACCTTAGTTCTAGTTAGTTATGTAATCTGGTTGAAGACTATAAACTTAGCGCTTTTAGAAAGACAACCCTATCCTCTAGGTTAGGTTTTTCTTAATTTGCTTAAAAGATCTTTGAGAGAGAAGAAGGGAGTGACACGGCGCCGTGTCTTCTAACGCCGCAGTACCCCGACGAGCCATAATTATTGAAATTTCAAAATTTTTAAACTTCTCTCCCACTAAAATCTATAAAACCTATTAGGAGAAAGTTCACTTTTCAGTCCTTACTTACCCTTTAATGAGAAGCTTACTTTCTTCTCTTAGAAATTCAATTCTAAGTGATGGGAAGGATCACACATAAACCCTCTTCTTTAAAGAGCTAAAATGAAGATCATACCAAGAAGGAGGATTCTTTTTCACTTATCCACATGTAAATCTCTATTATTATTATTATTATTAAGTAAAATGAATTCAAAGAGGGGTTGCATGAAGATAAGAAGAAATATTTAGCAAAAGGGAGGAAGATACATAATGGTAGAGTTTTCTTATATGATTTCTTTCTTGAGAAAGATGTCATGCTATTTGATTATAGGGAGAAGTATTCCGTAAAAAAAATAAAAATTGGATGGAATGGCCCTTATACCATCACTAAAAATTTTCTTAATAGTGCCATCACGATGCATGATAAGAAAACTTTGCAAACCATAAAAGTCAATAGATATAGATTGAAACCATGTGATTTATAGGAGTGAAGAATTCTTAAGGATGTGTATGTGTATTTTGTTTGTAGAAGAGAAGAAAGTGATGGGAGATATTGGCTTGTGGTTTGTACTTAATTGAAAATTTTGGCTTTTAGATCCATTGTTGAACTTTGGTTGCCTTCTGCACAGGTTATCTTTTATATGTGTCATGTTTAATATTTTGTAATATATTATTTTATGTTTAAAATATATTTTATGCACATTTTATCATTCTTATAAAAGCATATATTTGTAGTATTTATTTATATTTTTATTTACATATTAACAAATTCTCTTCATGCTTAAATTGTTATTGTCCTCCATTTACTTTATATTCTTATTATTTAATTAAGCATTATAAAAATGATAATTAAAAATTATATAAAATTAGGATAATAATAAAATCCTTGATACTTTTTTGAATGAACTTTATTTATATTTCATAAGTTAGAAAAGATAATACTTAACTTATTCAATCATTTAAGTTATTATCTTGATTTGAATTTATAAGTTATACCTTTATGAAATTAACTTTTATAATTAAAAGATGAATAATTAGTATTCCGATTTAGATATGAGTAGATTAAAATTTAAAATTGAAGCTTTCTTGAAAAATAAAATTAGTAATCTCATCAAGTCCTTACATTAAAATTAATAAGATTGTATTAAGGTTTAAAACAAAAGCTGATATTCAAAATCATTAATTATATAATGTACAAAAGAAAAAGGAAAAAACTATAAAATAGTTTTCAAAAGAAAACAAAAATAAAAAGAAAAGAATCAAACAAAAAAGATGAGCATATTAAAAAATTTGTATCAATGAAAGTTAAGATTGAAAATATAATCTTATATATAAACTAAAAAGGATAAGATGGGAGAGCTAATATAAGGGAAAGTGAACTAGTAAAAGTATAATTTTAACTATTATCATATCTAATTATTAAAACTTAATTATTCACTTCAAAAATTAAAGTTAATGATGGAATCTATAACTTCTAATTTCAAATTGGGTTGTAACTATAATGCTTAATTAGTTTAACTATTAGTATTTTTTTCAAACTAGAAGTATAGCCTTGTTCATTTTTACTAATTTTAGATAGTGATGAATATATTTTTGTAATGTTAAGCTATCATTTTTTTTAATTTGGTTAATCTTTTACTCATAATTATAAAAATTTATTTGCTTGAGGACAAGCAAGAGTTTAAGCTTGGGAAGATTTGATGAGTGTAAATAATGTTATATTATACATGTAATATTGCTAGTGAAACCATTTTATTTTAGTTGTATTTATACAAGAAAATGCAGGAAATATGAAAAAAAAATTAGTATAGTACTGTTGAGTCTAGTAAATAGGTTGTTAAACCTAAGTTAATGTCCCAAGGCTACCAAGAGGGGGGGTGAATTGGTATTTTAAAAATTAAGCTCTTTTTGAAAAAGTGTTGAACCGAAATGAAACTTTTAATTAAGTTTTTATAGAAAACGTTTTTCAACCACAAAGTTTTTAAATAAAAAAAAATGCGGAAAATAAAAAGCAGTAAAGTAAATGACACAAGATTTATAATGGTTCGGTCTAAATCAGACCTACATCCACTCCCAGAGGCACCCTCTGAGTATTGCACTAATATCAATAGTGACTCTCCTTTTGCACCCACGGCAAGGCGGAGAAGCCTTTACAAATCACTCTTTTCACCACTACTCGGTGCTGCAGAGAACCGTCCGTCCTTTCACACAATCCCCAGTGTTGGCAGAGAACCGTCCGTCCTTTCACACTCTCCTAGTGTGGGCAGAGAACCCTTCGGCTATTCACACTCTCCAAGTGTAGGCAGCGAACCCTTCGGTTATTCACATTCTCCAAGTGTAGGCAGCGAACCCTTCGGCTATTCACACTCTCTAAGTGTAGGCAGCGAACCCTTCAGCTATTCACACTCTCCAAGTGTAGGCAGCGAACCCTTCGTCTGTTCACACTCTCCAAGTGTCGGCAGAGAACCGGATCTCCTTGACAGATCTTCTCACAAGAATCTAGAAGGAAAAAGGAAAAGAGTGAAGTAATCCCAATTCACAAGTAGAGATTCTTACCTTTGAACTCCAAGTGAAGCCTTCACGCTCCAGTGGTAGGAATCCTCCTTTGAATGCACTCTTACACTCTCTCCTTGACTATTCTCTCAAGAGGCATGAAGATCAAATGACAAAAAGATTGGGTGGCAGTCTAATTTAGACTATTTATACAAAAGACAAGAAAAACCGCCCAAAAACTGCAAGTATTCAATTCTGTACGCAGTGGATCGTCCCGTACGATCGTGGATCGTCCTGGACGATTTTACTTAAAAGCATTGAAACGAACCTATTTGCATATGTGTACGAAATATTTTCGTACAAGCTGATCGTCCCGTATGAACTAAGTTCGTCCGGTACGAACGGTTATTACAAGGTCGGTTTTAGAAACTGTAGAAAAACCGTCCTAAGTCGGTTGTATCGTCTGGACGAAAATTGGTTCGTCTGGATGAAATTTTTACAGAGACCAGATCATCCTGGCCGATAATTAATTTCTTCTGGACAAAAATTTTACAGAGAGCAACTCGTTTTCTGACGATAATTAATTTCGTCTGGACAAAAATTTTACAGAGACCAGATCGTTTTGGACGATAATTAATTTCGTCTGGACGAAAATTTTACAGAGAGTAACTCATTTTCTGACGATAATTAATTTCGTATGGATGAAAATTTTATAGAGACCAGATCGTCCCGGACGATATTTAATTTCGTCCTGGATGAATAGGACTTAGAAAATTTTTCAAGCCAGTTCTTATTCGTTCCATGTGCTCAATATGAGATAACTGTCTGATCGTCCCGTACGATCAGTATAAATTTTATATGATCTCCTTATGTGTGTGTGTATGTTTTTATTCACTCAATTACAATTACTCCCTTTCAAATTTAATTTAAAGAAAAGTACAAGCTTCAAATTCACAAAGTATCTCATGTTGAATTTTATTTGAAGTCTTCATAGTCTGGAGTTCGATTTTCCTGAAATGTTAGTACACACAAGAGCAAATACAAATCTTCTAAAATTGTTAGGAGATAACTACACATTTGAACAATAATATTTGGAATCATCGAAACTATACAAGTTGCAAAAATATAAAGCATACAAATAGCAACTATCTTAACAATCTCCCCCTTTTTGATGATGGCAAAACACTTATTATTTGTATGATTTCAATTTAAACAAATCTCCTAAACTCCCCCTGAATTGATGAATACATGAAAATAAGGAGGCATCTTTAACCAAAGAACACAATTTTTTTATTTTTCATAAATTTTTAACAACAAAAATAAATAAATAAATAAAAGACAAACCAGACCACAAGCCAAAAGACACAAAATCAAAATACAAGCATACACAAAGACAAGCATACAAACACAATAATTTCTCCCTCTTTTTGACAACAACAAATAGTGAAGAAGAAATAGACAAGAAATGTAATTAATTATATGAAATTCATTTGAAAATTTAATCTAAATAGTGATTGACATAAGGTATGCAATCTAAAACTAATAACATTAGGTAAATCATAGAAATTCATAGAATTTAAGAAGTGATATAACATTGTAAGTAAGAAGAATTTATTAAAGACATGATTCAATTTAGACATTTGAATATAAAAAATCATTACAAGAGAGATGAAAAAAAATTCTATATTTCAAAATTCAATAGAATATAAATGAACATAAGATCAATTTGAATTAAGAGATTGAAAGAATTTGAAAAGAAGAGAATTACCACATGTGGCGCTTTGCGCATCTTTTTCAAATTTTTGGCACATTTTTGTGCATCTTTTTACATTGGGCTTATTTTGTGCCTCTTTTTCACATTTGCGAACCTTTGCGCATTCCTTTTGATTTTTGTACTCTTTGTATAATTTTTTAAAAATAATTGAAACCAATTTTTTCCAAGATCTATAATCTAAAATTTCAAATTTTTCTAAGTGCATAAATATCACTTGAGCAAAGAAATACAAAATAAGAACACATCTAAATTGCAATAATAATATTAATTTTTATGTAGTCTAAATGAATAGACATGAAATTTAAAATTCTAATTATAACAAGTTATAAATAAATTTTAAATTTAGAAATATTAGATTTTCTAATGAATCTTAAATTACAATTTAATTTAAGCACAATTAAGATTAAAAAGACTAATGAAATTCATAAAAACTAAACACATTTAAAAAACAATCGAAATTTAAATCAACTACAACACATATTGATATTGATGAAAAAGATTACAAGATCATTTCATAATATCAATACAAAAACACAAAAAAATACACTGAACTTTTAAAACTTAACATAAACAAACACAACTAAAACAAACACTAGAACAAACACTAATACAAACACAAATACAACAAATATAAAGAAAATCATCACTCATTCTCTATTCTTCTGGAGGAGGAGGAGGAATGCCACCAAATAGGTTGAAGTAGGAGGTCATCAACATAACATTGGTATTGATTTCATGAACTTCATTTCTGATATTACCAATGTCCTGTTGTTGCTGCAGAAGTTGAGCATCAATTTGATCAAATCTTTGATCAAAATGAGTTTTAAGTCTATCAAATTTCTCAATCAAATTCTGATAATCTGATCCTTCTTCTTCTTCTTCAGAAGCACTGGCATGTGCTTTTCCTTTTTCCTCTTTAAAATTGCTCTGAAAGAAGCATTATTATAGTAGACTAGCTCTTCATATTCATCATCAGGATGCACTAAATTGTATTTCTTTTCCAAAATATATGTAACTAAGTGTCCTAATGAAATATTCATTTTTCTTTTCTGTTCTGCATGCCCAATTTCTGAAAGCCCATAAAGATGGTCTAGGATAAGTTGGGCTTCATCGATAGGCTGACAATCCATAATCAAAAAAGTCATAATAGAAAGGAGTGGGGTAATATTGATCCTATCACCAGCATTAGGAATGATTGAAGATCGAAGAATGTGCTGGATGATTTGAGCATTTTTGGTCATTCCTAAAACTCTAGCAACATGATATGTTAGGCCATTTTCCCTAATCACCCTATTGACTTCATACCATTTGAAGGTGTCTTCATTCATAAGGGTGTGGGCTCTTAATCCTTCAGTTCTTAAGTTTAGAAAGGCACTTAAGTCGTGCTTAGTGATTTCAACTTTTTGTTTGAAAACAAAAGAACTTATACATGAGTGGTCGGAATTAAAACTCATATTGGCTATGAAATAGAGAAAGGTTTGTTTGTTGTAGAGGTGGACGAGAGAAAGAATGAATCCAAACTGGGTGGAAGCAAAAAAGTGCATTACCTTAAAATTTATCTCGCTTTGAATCAGAATGCGAGAAGGTTTAATTTTGACAGATGCAAAACGAGGAAAGGATTCCTCATTTGCCTTTGAAAGGAAGTTTTCAGAGGAATTCCTGTGGGGTTTCTTCGCCAACACCTTTTGTCTCTTGCTTGAGGAGGCCATTGTCGATTTGAAGTTGAAAGGGATTGAAAGTGAAGTTTGGTGTTGTGATTGTTGAGTTGGAAAGCCTTCTTATTTAAAGAAAATGATACGTTCGTCCTGGACGAAAACTGTTCGTCCTGGACGAAACTTATCGTTCCTCTTGACGAAAAAATTTCGTACAGATGATCAAATTCGTCCAAAATGTAACGGCTTTTCGTAATCAACACAGTTTATGATACGTCCTTTCGTACAGACTTTTTGACTTGACCGATCGTACAGATGAAAATTTTTTTTACAGACGATCAAAAGTTAATTCGTTTTAATGTCAGTTCAAAACCATCCCCGCCTATGAATCGACGTCTGTTCGTCTAGACGAACCAAAAGTTCATACGGACGAACTTCACATTTAAAACTACCTTATCCACTCAACTGCTGCATTCAATCGTCCCGACGTTTGAGAAACAATATTTCGTCCTGGACGATCATCAGATCGTACGGACGAACAACATTAAAATTTTCTCTTAAGACGTTTCATATCACACAAACTGAATTTTACACACATCGTCCAGTACGAAAAAATTTCGTCCCGGACGATTTCCACATTTTTGAATTTTTTGAATTTTTATCAAATAAGAACAAACTAAACATACAAATCACAGAAAACAATGACAAATCCACATACTCTAAAATAAAATCACTCAAAACAAACAAAAATTCACAAAAAAAAATCACAAAAACAAAAATCATAAAAATAAAAACTACAAAAATAGGAATATCAATGTTGCAAAAATATTTTTATTTAACATTCAAATCAATTACACCAAGCCTTGTTCTTAATGTACTGAAGGTATCAAAGGCTAAAGGTTTTGTAAAAATGTCTGCAAGTTGATTTTCAGTTGAAACATGTGTAAGTTCAATTTCTCCCTTGGATACATAATCCCTTATGAAATGATGCCTTATATCAATGTGTTTGGTTCTAGAATATTGAATAGGATTTTTGGAAATGCAAATAGTACTAGTATTATCATAATAAATTGGAATAGTGCCTATAGTTAATCCTAAATCAATCAACTGTTGTTTTAACCAAAATACTTGTGCCACACAACTTCCTAATGCAAAGTATTATGCTTATACATTAGATAGGGCCACTGAATTTTGTTTTCTACTAGACCATGAAACTAATGAATTTCTAATGAATTGACATGTTCTAGAAGTGCTTTTCCTATCCACTCTACAGCCTGCAAAGTCAGAATCTGAATAACCAATAATTTCAAATGCAGAGCTAAACTTAGGATACCAAATTCCTAAGTTCTGAGTTCCTAGTAAATATCTTAATATCCTTTTCACTGCTGTCAAATGTGATTCTTTTGGATCTGATTGAAATCTAGCACATAAGCAAACACTGAACATAATATCTGGTCGGCTAGCAGTCAAGTAAAGTAAAGATCCAATTATCCCTCTAAATTTCTTTTGATCAACAAATTTTCCCTTAAGGTCCTTATCCAACTGTACTGAAGAACTCATTGGTGTACTAACATGTCTAGCATTATCCATTTCATATTTTTTGAGAATGTCCTTAATATATTTAGTTTGACTAAGAAATGTACCTTCCTCAAGTTGCTTAATGCTAAAGCCTAGAAAGTAATTTAAATCTCCCATTAGACTCATTTCAAATTCACTATTCATTATTTTAGAAAAATCATCACAAAGATTTTTATTTGAAGATCCAAAAATGATATCATCCACATAAATTTGAACAATGAGTATATCCTTTCCAAATTTCTTTAAAAAGAGAGTTGTATCCACACTTTCTTTTTCAAAAGATCTTTCAAGTAGGAAGGTGCTCAACCTCTCATACCAAGCCCTGGGTGCCTGTTTCAATCCATATAATGCCTTTTTTAACTTGAAAACATGATTTGGGTATTTAGAATTTTCAAAGCCTGGAGGTTGTTCTACAAAAACATCTTCTTCAATTACCCCATTTAAAAATGCACTTTTGACATCCATTTAAAATAATTTAAAACCTTTAAAACAGGCAAAGGCAAGTAAAACCCTAATTGCTTCAAGTCTAGCTACAGGGGCAAAAGTCTCCTCAAAATCAATTCCTTCAATTTGATTATACCCCTTAGCAACTAATCTAGCCTTATTTCTAATGACTACTCCTGAGTCATTCATTTTATTTTTGAACACCCACTTGGTTCCAACAACACTTTGATCTTTTGGCCTTGTAGTTAATTCCCAAACTTTATTTCTTACAAATTGATTCAACTCTTCTTGCATGGCCAATATTCAAAATTCATCAAAAAGTGCTTGATCAATATTAGTGGGTTCTATTGTTGAAATAAAGGCTGAATGATTGACTTTCTTGTTTAATCCACGCCTAGTTCTAACACCTTCACTAGGTTCACCTATAATCAATTCCCTTGGGTGGTTTTTAGAAAATCTCAAATCTCTAGGCAAAGAGTTTTCTCTTTTCAAATTCTCTTCCACATCTTCTTCCAAATTTATTCTATCAATCTTTTGAGAGTTTTCCTCAATCTCATTTTCAACAACATTTGGCTCTTCCAAATTTCCAGATTCATCAAATACAACATGTGTGGTTTCTTCAATTACTAAGGTTCTTTTGTTGAATACCCTATAAGATTTTCCAACACTTGAATATCCAACAAAAATTCCTTCATCTGATTTTGGATCAAATTTTCCTAAGGCAGATTTTCCATTATTATGAATGAACACATTGCAACCAAAAACATGCAAATAAGACAAGTTAGGTGTTCTACCTTTTAGTAACTCATAGGGTGTTTTATTTAAATTTGATCTCACATTCATCCTATTCAGAACATAACATGCAGTGCTAACCGCCTCAGCCCAAAAATATCTAGGAAGATTCTGCCAACATTGCTCGGGCAGCTTCTATTAATGCTCTATTTTTCCTTTCAACTACCCCATTTTGTTGAGGGGTTCTAGGTGCAAAAAAATTGTGATCAATCTCTTTTTCTTTACAAAAATTTTCAAATCTTTCATTTTCAAATTTTCCTCCATGATCACTTTGTATAGACATTATTTCACACCCTAATTTTCTTTGAATCTAAGTCGAAAAATTTCTAAATTCCTCAAACGATTCATTCTAATGAAAAAGAAATCTAACCCAAGTGAATCTTGAGAAATCATCCACTATAACAAATCCATATACCTTCCCTCCTAGACTTACAGTTCCTACTGGTCCAAAAAGATCCATGTGAAGAATTTCTAATGGTTTACTAGTTCTAAGATCCTTATTGGACTTAAAAGAGGACTTCACTTATTGATCATAACACACTCACCACACAGAAACTCTGCATTGACTGTTCATCGTACTGTACAATACCAATATCGTACCATACGATACATCTAAATCTACATGACATCCGCCAACAAGCAGATTTCGGCTCTGTTGACCGTATTGTACGACTTACATTGTATAGTACGATATCCTTCCAACTTTATTTCCTATCGTATTGTACGATACCTCTTCTTCGTACGATACGGTACACGTTAGCAACGGATTGGGACGAATTAAAACCGGTTGGTACGACATTATTGATTATCGTACTGTACGATTCATACCTTTCGTACGGTACGATACACATCAGCACAAGGGATAAATACGATTTAAAGCTGTTTGGTACGATATTTATTATATATCGTACCGTACGATACACATGTTCGTACAGTACGAAACTTTTGGTCAAAAGTCGTACTGAGGGCCTCGGGACGATCGAAATTCGTCTGATCATACTATACGATACTTAGCGTACTGTACGATTTGACTGCCTTTTCCCGAAACGACCGGTCAGGATATTGATTATCGATCGTACTGTACGATCATAGATCGTACTGTACGATCATAGATCGTACTGTACGATCATAGATCGTACTGTACGATCATAGATCGTACTGTACGATCATAGATCGTACTGTACGATAGTCGAAATTTTCTATAAGTACCCTTGCCTAGGCCGTTCCTTTCACTCAAATCTCTCATCACTCACTCCTTCACTTAGTTTCGTGCCCTCTTGCAATGTCTAAACGAGGTCGGATGACTGCTGGAAGCTCATCCTCGTCGAGTCGCCAACCTGCTCGTTTTTTGAATACTGAAATTGAGGAAGCCTACCACCGATAAAAAGCCTGCAAAATTTCTCCTTCAAAAATGCTTAATCAGGCTGCTCTCAATTTCGAGGTAATGGGCCTCTTTGCTTCCACCACCTTCCAATTCCTACTCACCCTGGCATTTCCCTATAATTCTGAACTTCTCTTTGAATTTCTCGCCAACCTCACCTACACCGTCGACAACACCACTTTTCACTCTTTTGTTTGTGGCTGCACCATTGAGATAACTAGAGCTAACATCGCCCAATATATTGGGTTATCCACTGAAGGACCTATGGTTCGCTCATTTCTTACCGACGAATTTGATTGGAGCGATGTTAATAGAGTCCTTAGGAATGGTACTTTTCATCAACACCAACCTCTCGTTCAATCCTTAACTTGAAATGCCCGAATAATTCAACATGTTCTTCGAACCTCAATCATACCCAAAGGTGGCGACAGTATCAATCTGACCCCGACCTTATCCGTCGATACCTATCTTATTATGTCCAACATTAAGTTTGATGAGGTTGATTTAATTAGCAACTATATTCACCACATGACTTTTGTTCGTCTACCTACCACTCGACGGAAACAGAATCTGGCTCTTGGTCACCTAATAGGATATATCCTCCACAATAAATATCAATTGTCCTATCCTGGTGAACCCGACATTCTTCCTATATTTTATACGGATGCTTCCTTCCGTATTCTCTTTCATCGGGGACACGAGCCAGAAGAACCAGTCTTTGACGAAGAAGAAGGAGAAGGTGCCCCAGCAGCAGCTCCAGCTCGACCACGACGCCATGCCGCACCCCGAGCACCTGCACCAGCACACCCTAATGATGATTTGGTCGCGCGCTTCGATCAACTGCAGACTCATCTCGACATGCATATTCAAGAATAATATCAGCAACACGAGACAGATATGCAATGGTTTGGAGAACGCTTTACTGCAATTGATCACTGATTCGATGCTCTCTTTCAATATTTTCAACCAAATCCACCTCCACCACCAACTGATCAGGACCCGTCTGTTTAGATTGTTTGTGTTTGTATTGTAGTTTCTCTCTTTTGCTTTTTGCTTTTAGTTGCTCCTCCTTTTTGTGCTGTCAAAAGGGGGAGAAGTTTGTTGTACTTGTTGTTGTGCTTATTATCTAAATGCATTCCTTTTGTTTTGTACTTGCTTTTGGTATCTTTTTTCTTCTGTTTAATTAAAAATAAATAAATAAAAAAATAATATAAAAAAAAAATTACTTACAACAAATTATTTGTCATCATCAAAAAGGGGGAGATTGTTGCAACCCATGACCCCGAGTTTGAGATTTTGATGATGTCAAATAATGAGTGTTTTGGAACAACTTTTCATTAAATATTATTTTATTTGCTATTATCCTTGAGTACTAACATTTCAGGAAGATCACAAGTGACTCAGAACGAAAGGAAGACTCAAGAACGGGTAGATTAGGAGTATGAGTCAGACATTGTATTTTTCTATTTATTTTATCTTTATTTTATTGAGTCTGGCCACAAAATGCATAAGAGTAAGAGCAACCATGCACACACACAGGGGGAGAGTTCGTTTTTAAATGCAAAATGTAATAGAATTTCTTTTCTGTAGATCGTACTGTACGATTCTAATTCGTACCGTATGATCCAAGCTATGTGGATGATTCTGTGAATAACTCGTACTGTACGAATATATTCGTACTGTACGATAAGTTCAGATCCAAAACCCTAGCCGTAGTTTAGTTTAAGTAAGTGATTTTGCGCCGTTCGTACTGTACGATCTATTTTAAATACTTACTTAAATTAACCCGTGATTAGTGCATGAAATCCAAGCCTAATTAAATTTTGAACATCGTACTGTACGAACCTGATCGTACCATACGATGAATAGAGACGAAGTATGATCGTCCCGGGTATCGTTCTGGATGATCTCTTGGTTTTTGTCACATCGTACTGTACAATAGTAATCGTACCATACGATGAACAGAGATGACATCTGATCGTCCAGACCATCGTCCTGTATGAATAGTATTTTGTGGATCGTACCGTACGATATTATATCACACAGTACGAATTATTTTTGAACTGTTCGTACGCCTTTGTACCAGGACGACGTCTGTTTATAAAGATCGTATGGTACGATGTTTAATCGTACTGTAAAAACAGTAATGGTTACTTTTGAAATCAGAGGGTTTTTGGAACCGTTTTTAGATGTCAATCAAGTCCTTTTTCAGTAAGAATCACAGAGGGGGTGAACGTGGTTAGAGAGGGATTCCAAGGGAGAGAGCTCTAGAGAAGTTCTTGAGGGTTGAGAGAGGAAGGAGGAGGTGAGCGTTGTGAGGGAGAAGAAGTGTGAGGGAGATCACACGGTTGCTCCGAGCTTACTACATCTTGCTCCTCCTGTGGCCCTAGAAGGATTTGAGGGAGGATCTCCAAGGGAAAGGCTCGTCTACATCCGTTACCTCGAGGTTCTCTGCCTTCTCCAGGAGGGAGAAAAACGAGAAGGTTCTCTGCCGTCGCCAGGAGGCCTAAAATAGAGTTTGGCACTCCGCCACGCCGGGTTGGTGAAAGGGAGGTTTGTAAAGGCTTCTCCGCCTTGCCGAGGGGGGCAAAAGGAGAACTATTTTGATAGTGAAAATCCCGGAGCGGAGGACTCCGGGGAGTGGACGTAGGTCATATTTTGACTGAACCACTATAAAAATTCTTGGTGTGTTTTTTCCTTATCGTCATTTACTTTTTTCTTGCATTTAATTTTCATAACTATTGCTTGGTGAAATTTATGGAAGAAAACTTGCTTAAAATTTTGTTATAAAATTTCAAAATTAACAAAAAATAGAACTCTTGTTTAGGGTTATTTTTATTAAGAAAAAGATTTTCACAATTCACCCCCCCCCCCCTCTTGTCATTTAGTAATTTCAGAGGTGGACGTGTAGGGTTGTCGTGAGAAGCAGAGGAAAGGGATCATATGTGTTCGATCAGAGCAGACTATGCAAGGTGTTCGCATTTTTGTCGATTGCCAGGTGACACAGATAGAGCATGTCCGGTCAGAGAGGAATTTGGACGCTGGAAGTTTTGTCTAAGCTGGTTGTGAAGTCAGAGGTTGACTATGCAGGACAGGAGCAAACTATTGAGTGTCATGCATGAACGGAGGGAGCGACGAGTTGCTAATCCCATGCATGAACAAAGGGAACAGTGGTTGTTTCGTTCGGAATCATACAGGCAGTGTAGGATTCACATTGGTGCGATTTAGTCGGAAGGCAAAGAGCTGGAGTTTGGAGAGATTGCACATTAGCCCAGTTCCTTGCCCCCGCGCAAAAAAAAAGATATTTATTTTGTGTATTTATATTAGTTGACTTGCCAAATGGATGTCATTTCACTAAGCATTGCATCTATTTTTATTCTTGTCTTTTTTTAATTCAACTTTTGCTATTTTATTATTATTTTAAAATAAGCAAGCAAATTGTCTCCCAACAAATTTGTTAGGTGATTTTCACGCAAGAAATTCATTGTAGTTGTCAATTGTGGATTTTCATTGTTCCCTTACTTTTTAAGGTTTTGATATTTGATTGGAGCAGACCCTATTCACTACCTTATATTGAACTTTCGGAGGAGGATGTTATGAAGGTGATTGACAAATATGATCTTTCTCAATTAGTTTCTATTTCAGATCGACTATATTTTCATTAAGATTTGCTAGTTGACAAAGATATATGATAGTCTTCTCAATCAATCTCCTCATATGCCTCTTTTTGATTCAGATGTTTCAGTTAAACATGACCCTGCAGATTAGATTGTCACCCTTAGACTGCATCGTAGTGATGGTGATTTTTTAGAGCGAATTGCTGAGGGCCTGAGTTATGGTGATTATGGCATTCTACACCTGATAGGAAACTTTATGGACAATACATGTGTTATTTGGCTGCTTAGTTATTTCTTACTGCATCACGAGATTAAGGAGCAGTAGTGTGATTCTACATTTGACAATCCCCTTCAGGCCTTAAGTGGCTATACTTTTTGGGCTTGTTATATACTCATAGTATATTAGCGGGCATTGAAGCAGGTAAGAGTATATGAGACTATCTATATTTCTTTATTTGATTATAGCCATTTGACTTCTTCTTTATTCCAGACTATTATTGAGCATTGGGATAACATTAAGAACACTTGTTGGATCAGACCCAATGGGATGACTATCACACTTTGGGATTTACAGATTATTTTCGGCTTGCTAATCCTCGACATTACTTGCGAGGAGTGTATTTCTTTATATTATGATTTGTTTAGTTGTCAACCCACTGGTCAGCATCGAAGGGGGAGTTTGTGTATTTAGCGAGTCTTCACCAGAGTTTGACATATTATTATCATATTTATCAATAGAAGAGGAGAGGCCGTAGTCGTCGGTGACATTTTTCTTAGACACTTGGATTAAGAGTTTGTTAAGCCAGATAGTACATGCTGTTGAGTTTGCTTAGATTCAGGACTCTTTTGGCAATCAATCTCATTATACCGAGCAACATTTAGAGGGACTGTTTGAGCCTTGATTGCAGAGAGAGTATAATTTGTTTATGCTAGGGGATTTTCAGATTAAGAGTTTTTTTAGCCAGATAGTACATGTTGTTGAGTTTGCTTAGATTCATGACTCTTTTGGCAATGAATCTCATTATACCGAGCAACATTCACAAGGGCTGTTTGAGCCTAGATAGCAGAGAGAGTATAATCTATTTATGCTAGGGGATTTTTGAGGATATGCTTTTGGTATCATTTATGGCTACTTGGTTGCGCTATTTTATTTTTTCTAGTCAGGGCTGGATTTTTCCGACCTAGTACTCTTTTGATGGTAAGCTCCAACAGTTCATAATTATGATTATGAGATCGAGGAGTGGTTTTATAGCTCCAACAGTTCATGCACATATATATCATAGTTTGAGGTAGATTTATACTTTATATGGCCGTGATCAGTATAATATAGAGATCCCTTAGCATTACATTCATGGTTTGGTTCACATTCATGTCGTTGGCGCTTTTCGCCATCTTGAGGTACTTGGTTACTTTGTGGATCATCATTTTCCTTCTATATTTTAGTTGGCTAAAGCAATCTCATTTATAGATCAAGCTCATATTAAACTATTCAAGTTTGCTCCTCTTTGTCGAGATTAGGTAAGCAGCTATTCTTTTTCTCCCTTTTTGCATGCTCTAAAAATAAAGTTTCCAATATTATTGGCAATTGTTTGATTCGTTCAATTACATATTTTTTCTTTGATTTTGATGCTTATGCCATACATGACCAACCCTTTACTTTAGGCATGTAGCGTTTGAGTTTTCAAATCAAAGAAAAAAAGTCTGAGTCTCGACTGTTGTCTTGAACACCTTTTTTGCCTGCAAAAGGCTGTTCAAGCAGATCGCAGCTATTAGGAAATATGTGCCTCTTGCCCATCCCAAGAAGTACGGGAAAGGGATCCCGTGGTGTGATGGTAGCATAGGATCCATCCACCACACTCACCTTGTACGCACGAGGCACGTACCAAAGAGAAGGCTTTAATTTCACTGGAGTAAGTAAAAGTGCTAGCAAGCATGCTTTAAGAAATGCAAAGGTTTAATTGCTTATGAAGGCCATGCCACAGACAATTCTAATGCAGATGTTGATCGGGCCAAAACCAAGCTAACCCGAACGCAGACTTGCATAGTTACACCCGATTTAAAAAAAATTCCTGAGTTGCCCCGGGACAGGAGTGGGGGACAGTCCTACTCGCAGACAACAACAGTATCGACTCTACAAAGTTTAAATCAAATCTTTCTGCTTCTCGTGAATAATAATTATTCGGCGAAGCAAGCCTTCTAGCTATTTTACTTGCTTTTGGAGTCTTGTTGCGGCTATTATGGATAGAGAAGAGGTTGGAGCGAGATGAATGTGATTTGAAAGTCGATTTTTAGATGGTATGCCTTCTATGCTTTAATAGATCAAAAGTGTAGGAATGGATAAGAAGAGGTTGGAGCGAAAAGGCGTTCCATATTCTTTCATATCAGGTCTTTGATCTCGTGTCAGCCAAGTCCTTTCTTCGACATGAATCCTATTCTTGAACAAATTATGATATTTGCTATGGAGGAGCACAGAAATAAGAGGCGCGAAGCGCTTTTTAGCTTCCTCCTTTTTGAGAGAATTTTGAGATAGAAGTCGCACATTCTTCCTTGTTGTTGCACATCTATCTTTATATACAATGCCTCCATCTATTTCATCGAGACTATCTCTTGTCTTTCTGGAAATTCATGGTCGAGACTTTCTCAATGACGAGGGACTCGATTCCATTGAGCGATATACGGGCAACTGAATAGCTAACGCTAGCGTGGCCAAAGCTTCTGCTAACTTGTTTTCTTCTCTCTACACTTGCTTCTGATAATCCTTTGACTAAGTGTTTCGCCAAAGTGTGATATACCTTCTGAGGGTGGGGAATGAAGAGCTGCTGTGATGCGTCAAAGGCCTTCACGCAATGCCTCTAAAAGGAAGGGTGGCTAGTGGGGGAAGAATTCCTCCCAAGGGCGTTCATATGGTCTATAGCTAAAAGAAGTTGAATCAGAAGCAATCAGGCAAGCAAATGTCTCTGCACAAAGGGCCATAACTAGGGCTGTCAAAAATGGGTTTCGGTTCGGGTTCGGGTCCAACCCGAAATTAATGGGTTTCGGTTCGGGTTCGGGTCCAACCCGAAATATTGTCTACTCTCTCCCATTCTGAATTTGATGGGTACGATTTATAGTTAAAGTCACCCAACTCTAGGTGCTGAAATGCCCTTCGATAATACAAAACATTGTCTAGTATTATAAAAGTGGAGTTCCACCTAGTATGATCATCTTATCGTAAACCCCTTTTAGATTCCAAACAACTATGCTTAACACAATCAAGAAATTTTTGCTTCCTTGCCTGAGAGCCTTTGACATATTTAATGCTCTCCCTGATTTTAGAGATTGAACCATCAATCTTCTTCATTACCCTCTTTTACAATAAGTTAATAATATGTGTATTGCATCTTATATGAAAAAACTCACCTTCACATAGAAGGGCACTCCTAAAATTCATTTAATTTCTCAAGTAATCAACACAAACATTATTTGCAGAAGCATTGTCTAATGTAATACTAAAAACCTTAGATTCAATTCTCCACTCAATAAAAAGATATTACAATTTCTCAAACAGCGCTATACCATCATGGGCTGGTGGCATAAAAGAAAACTAATGATATTTTTATGTAGATGCTAATCATTATCAATAAAATGCATGAATAAGCAAATAAATCCATCAGTGTTTATAGATGTCTACAAGTCAGATGTAACACAAACTCTGCTACTGCACTTAGATAACTGTGAGCGAATATTTGAAATTTCTTTATTGAATAATTTATAGCAATCATTTCTTATTGTATTCCTAGAAAATAGTTGAACATCCCGATGAAGATAGCTCAAAAGTGCTCGAACACCCAACCATTCAACACATTGGAATGACAAATCATGCATAATTATGTAAGCAGTAAATAAATCATGAAATTCTGATTTGTCAAACTTATGATCAGTCATAGAAATAGAAGAATTTGAAGTGGTTTGCAATATGAGCTGGCCTATGTCACGTAGATCTCTTTTCTTGCAATTTTGCAAATGTCTTCTTAAGTTACCAGTCCCATTTTTACTCTCACACAAGTATTGTGCACCACATTTTTTATATTTACACCTTACCATCTGTAGGATTAGATAGCATCTCAAAATGCCCCCAAACCTTGGAAGTCATCCTCCTACGCTTCTTAATTACCACTGAACCATCATTAGATGGCTCTACCACATTATCTTCAATGTGAAGTTCCTCGTCCTCATTAATAAAAAGTTCAGGAAGTGTGTTTGAATCCTCCATTTAATGAACCAATTAAAGGATTTAATCCATATTACTCAATAGCTAAATATCATAAATAATTCAATATGAAAAAAAAATCCTAAAATATTAAATTTCAAAGAAATACATGTGAATACCACTATAACACTATACCAGCTTCCTGCAGGTGCAGCTAGCAGACTACACTACATGATTTACATGCATTTAATTTTAATGTATTTCTTTGAATCCACGGCACTGAATTAGTGTCGAGAGATAGAAAATTGCAACAGGCAGCACCAAAAATAACCAATAAGCCAGCAATAGTTAAACCGACAGACCTATATTCAAAATACTATTTAAAAAATCATTAAACAGTTCAACATAAGGCCATTTATTACTTTATTTCAGACTTTTAGTTAGGGCTAAATCCTTCAGCAAACTTACAGGCTTATAGCACGCTTAATGGCCAATAAACCCAACATCATGTGATTCATGCCCTAATCGGCAAATACAAAAATAGATAAATGCCATGCCCTAATCGAAAAATCAAAAGAAAATTGCATAACAGCTTAAAATCTTCAGAATAACCGAAGAAGAACGATGAAACTTCAACCAAGATCACTCTAACATAGTAACATGATAGTAAGTAATTAACACAAGTGCACAACAAATAAAAATAAAAAAGAGCATGAAATAGCAAGGACTAAGGAGGAGAAAAGCTTCGACCAGGAAGGACAGTCAAGGGGACGACGACACCGACGAGTGATGAGGAGAGAAGCTCCATCAAGGTCCTCAAGGATGCAGGAAGCACCATGATATCAGTCAAAAAAACCCTAAATTTGACAGCCATAGAGATGAAGAGATGAAGATGGAAGACTCGATGTCTCGAAGTCTTAGAAAAGTTTAAATGAGCCCTAAATGCCTAAAGCCCTAAATGCTTTCATTTATTTGTAAAATATGCGAAACGGTGAAATGAGCCAGGGCTAGGCCGCGCGGGTCGAATTGTGTCATTTCCAGGTCATTGTCGGGTTTCTAGGTTGACCCGAACCCGACCAAAAATTTAAAACGGGTTGGAACTCGAACCTGATCCGTTTCGTGTTCGGGTTGACCTGAATCCGAAAAACTCAGGTCGGGTTCGAGTCAGTTTTTCGGGTCGTGTCATATATTGACAGGCCTAGCCATAATGTAGTTTGAGCCAGAGCTTTTGAGTTTTCCAACTACAAACTGGAGAGATGGAAAACTCTCATCCCAAGTTTGTGGATGCTTGAAATTATAGCCCTGAAGAAGATGCACCATCATCATCGTCTAGAATATTTGAGGCAATACGAAAATTGTCTAAACATGTTGAAAAAATAACTTGATTGCTTCCCCACCCATGATTGTTTTCAATTTCAACCAGGCACACCATCTTGCTGAATTAGTCAACCACCACAAACAGGTAGTCATGTCCATGCTTTGACTTCTTTAATCCCCTAGGAAGTCCATCCAAGGACTCTGGCTGCTGGGCACTAGTAGCGGTGTTTAGAAACCCAGTTCAGCTTTCTGGTTGAGGGCTCTAAGCATCAAGTTGGTTCAGTTTTTCTTATTTTGTAAGGAAATAGGTATAAGGTCTTCGTAGAGATTAGATAAGCGGCTATTCTTTTTCTCCCTTTTTGCAGGCTCTAGAAAAGAAAGTTTTCAATATTATTGGCAATTGTTTGCTTCATTCAGTTACAAAATTTTTCTTTGATTCTAATACTTACGCCAGATATGGACCAGCCTCAGCCCTTTACTTTAGGCGTGGAGCATTTGGGTTTTCAAAGAAAAGAAAAGAGGCTCGAATCTCGACCGTTGTCTTTCTTTGCATCTTCTAGTGCCTTTCCCATATTTTGATATTTCACTTCTTCTTATTGTTAGTTTTTATTGGATTCAACAAATGTATTCTTTTGTTGACTCTCTCTTGAGAGATAAAGGCGTCATTCCAGGATTTGTCGTATGATACATTTCCATTATGTTAAATAACTAAACCCGCCACCTCATGTGCCAAAGTCTAATGGTTGTTCTTCCTTTCCTACTCCCTCTTTTTTCTTTTTCTACATATGCAGTTAGGCAATAGTTCTATATGACCGGCTTGTAGTAGTCTTTTCACAATATTTTTAGTGATATTAGTATATGCTATGCCCTTCCCATGTGACTCCTATAAAGATACCTGATGTACTTTTGTATGTCGATCTCCACCTTGCATAGGACCGCTCTTTTAGCTTAACTTTATACTCATCCAATTGGATCAGACTCCCCCACTTGACTAGCCAAAGAATAAAGAATATCCGGCTGCCTTTATTCGACTAGGTGTCCAGGAAGCGGAGTTGTCGTAGAAGCAATAGCTTCCCACAACCTACTCTACTACAAGAAAATATTCGCGACCATGAAAAAAGGCCTTTTTTAGGGCCTACTAGTTTCAGGGCTGCTCGCCTCCTACTCTTCAAAAGAAAAGGGCGATTCAAAAGAAATGCACTATGTTTCGAAGAAAAAGAAAGGCAACAAGGTTGGTTTGGCAACAAGTAGACGACTACCTAATTGAATTAGGGAATCAAAAGAAGGAAAAATTCAACAAAGCTGCTCGAGAATGCGCATTGTACTTATACAGTGAAAGCACAAGGAATGCCCCAATTGAAAGCTGGGAGAGTGGCTACAAGAAAGAAAGGAAAAAGCCTTACAGGTTCTGTTCTATATTAGAAAATAAAACCTAAAGGATGAAACATAACTCTAACTAAACAACTAGCTTGTCGACTAGTAAATATGATCTCACAACCCTACTTCGATCTTGGCTCTTTTCGAACATTTTTCAAAATTCCTTACGAAACGAACCTTCTTATGATCTTAAATATTTATTCATAGTGGCCTAGCCTACCAATCTACCCATGAAGGGATGACTATATGTATGTACTCGGAGGATTCAATTTAATGTTGCACTGTTCACATCGTCGATGGTTTCCTTTCAAATTCGCATACTAATGATCGAGTTCTCCCTTTTGAGGCATTTTTACAACTGGCAACATTAGGGTCAGGTTGCTTCACATCGACTCAAACCTTCTCACTAGGAGTCTGACTATTTGCTAATATTGTAGTTGGATATACACTACTAAAAATTCTTGGTTCCAGATTATTATTGAGCATTGGGAAAACACTATGAACGCTTGTTGGATTAGACTCAACTGGATGGCTACCACACTTTAGGATTTACAGATTAATTCTGGCTTGCTAATCCTCGGCATTCCTTACGAGGAGTGTATTTAGTTTTTGTCCCCCGGATCGGTTCTATTCTGATTTTAAATTATTCGTCGCTATGCTGTTCCCAAGGACTAGCAAAATCAAAATAGCAAAATTCTTGGGTCATCTCAATGGGTTCAGAAACTACACATTTCTCTGGAAAATCATAGCGGATTCGAACCTAGATGAAGTTCTGACCATCTGTCAGAGAAAAAGGAATGAATTGATCTTGTAGGATTCCCAAGAAATTCTTCGATTTCTTCTAGAAGCTAATGATTATTCATCTGCTTCTCAGATTCCATGAATATCCAAGGAAGATCCAAAAAGGCATTTTTGGGATTGATCTGATTTTATCTCTGTTCGTTCCATACGGCATACGCTCGCGCCCTTGACTTTTTTTGCTTTTTTCTTCTATCATTGGAACGATGCTTTTTTAGTCTGAGGTGCGTCATAATGTTCTTCAATTTCTGTAATTCTTGAATTGAAAATTCATAAATGAATTAAATATTACAGAAAAAAATAGGGGTTAAATAAGAATATACGCGCAGTTAAGCACCTGGTAGCAAGGGGGTGTCGTGAAAGCCCTGTTTGGGACCTAGGTCTTGTCATGCTGTTGGAAAGGATGTTGTAATTTATGGCCACTGGGCAATGAACCTGGTGAAATTGGAAGCAAGAATTCATGAAATGGCAAGACTAACAAGATAGATAGTATATTATTATATACGGATATAAAAGACTGAACAGGAGAGGTTAGCTTGTTATACTAGACTGAAAGGAGAGGAGACAACCAACTCTTGGGCTCAATAGGGCTCCTAAAATGCCTATGAGCTATCGAGACACTAGGAATGCGTATATCAGTGGACCAAAGTCCTTGATTAAAAGCAAAAAGGACTAGTTTGAAAGGCTCGTTGGAATTGATCCGCTACGGGATTGACATTATACGCTATAGAAGCACCTGAAGTACTAAAAAGAATAGGTATGAGTTTTGTAATGGTTGGAGCAGTAAAGTCGGATTTGGAAAAATTCTCAATTTTTGGTAGTACGAAGGAAGGGGGATTGGCCCAAAAATTTTATGGGGTCAAGATGCTATCAGGCTAAGGCAGTTGCATCAAGCGCCCCAACCCCACCCCCCCCCCCCCCCCCCCCCCCCCCACCTTAAGAACCGCGCGAAACTAAGGGATGGTATGGGCTGCAGCATAAGAAGCTACGGCACCACAGTGAAGTTATAGCCAAAGGCCCCACACTTTCTAAAAGCAACAACAAAGACATAAGAAAATTCATACGTATTTAATGAACAAATGGAAAAATTGGTGAAAAGCTCATCATCAACACGATTTCTCTCAAAAAAGGCCTCCATTAGTACCTAAAGAAGAAATTGCCATGAAAATGTTCAATCTACCATGAACATAGCTACCTGTATATAAGTGCCAGAGAAGGATCAAATCTCAGACTATTGATAAAAAAACACAGCATAGGTACCTTATTCTACCGAGAGATGAACTAAGGAGTGACAACCTCTACTACCATCTCTGAACAACCAAATAACTAAATTCTATTAGCTCAGTTAAAGATAAATAGAATTCAGAATGAGCGCACCGACGGACCATGAAAACATTCTTTTCCATGTAGAGGCACTACATGAAAAACACTAAAAACCGGTGATTTTTTCCGGAGGTTTGTAAGGCAAAGCTGGCGGTTTTAAATTTTACGATCGATTTCTCAGTGGTTTTTAAGCCGCCGGTAAAATTGGCGTAGGAAACATTTACCGGCAGCTTATACCGTCGGTGACTACTGGATTTACAACCGACGGTTTTTCGGCCGTTAAGCCGCCGGTTATATTACCGACGGCTAACCGGCGGTCACTTTACCGATGGTATGCCGGCGGTTAAAGAGGCCGTTGTGCGTTCACTTAACCGCCGACTAGCGTCGGTACACCGCCGGTTATTTTACCGACGGTACCCGGCGGTCAAGGCCGACGGTATTACCGGTGGCATACACCGCTGGGCTTTCACCGGATAACCGCCGGTGGCCGTCAGTAACCGCCGGTATATTACCGGTGATTTAAGGGAATTACCGGCGGCATAGCTTAAGCCGTCCGGTATCGTCGTTTCCGGCGGCCAAACCGCAAGATGAATCCTTGTGCCTCTACTCTTCTTTGTCTCTAAGACAACTGGGATATTTACTGAAATAAACTTGAATAGCTTAACTTGCTAACACAAATGGATCAAACTTTCCGTATCTTCTACTATGTTTTACATCTACTAAACCATACGCAGGATGAATTCTTATGCCTCTATTCTGTACTGGATCATATCATCGATAGTTAAACAAGCATACAAAGTTCTCATCTTTGCCTGGGTACTCCAGGTCAAGAACCTCATTCAAAATACCATAATAATCACACTCATCTTCTTCATGAGTGTTCCCTCTAACACATACTCCATAATTTTCAGTCTTTCTTCCTTCACTCCACGACTTGGTATGAAATCTGAACCCATTCACTATATATATTGGCTAAGTTCTTACTTTTTGCTTTGGACCCCATGCTAGTGCTTGCAAAACTTTATCAAAATATTTGTTATCAGGGTTTTGTACCTAGAAACATTTTCAAATATTAGTATTTTTTATAATAAATAAGATCTAAATTTTTAAAATTGATGTGCTCACATATGATCTGAACCAAGTTGGAAATTCTTTTGTAACTGCTAGCTCAATATCCAACGAATCTGTCAAAGACAAATTGCTTACGAAATACCTGTGATAAATAATATTTTAGTATTTTAAATTAATAAACATTACTCATTATTAACATTATGCAAGAACTTACTCTAAGATTGGCTAAACTTCTTCACAGTTCAGTAGCACATACAAATTCGCTATATTTATTTCTAAATCGTTAAGAAATCTTTCAACACATTTGCCACTAGGCTTTCCTGGCCTTCTAAATACTGATAGTGCAGCATGTGATTGTTCTTCTACATCGAAGTCCATGTTACGACCAATCTTTATTTTTGTACTACTTACATGGGGCTCGAAGTAGTAGGAGCAAAAGTGAGTTGTTTCTTTAGACAAGTAGGCTTCACATATTGATCCTTCTGGTCGTGCTTTATTCTTAACATATTTCTTCAACTTGTTCAAATATCTATTAAACAATTACAATCAATAAGTAAATAAAATTATGTTATCTCAACTTATTCAAAAATATTTGAGACTTACTAAAAATCAAAATTCTTTTACCTTTCAAAAGGATACATCCAACGATATTGTACAGGTCCACCAACTCTAGCTTCATAAGGTAGATGTACTAGAAGATGTTCCATATAATCAAGAAAACTAGGGGGAAATATCTTTTCTAACTTGTAGAGAATAATTGGTATGTTATCCTCGTACCTCCGTAAAGCAACTTCGCTTAGTTTAGATGAACATAGGTCTTTGAAGAAAATGATAAGCTCAATCAACAGATTTGATATGTACTCGGGTAACATACATACTATGCTTGGAAGAAGAACCTCCATAATTATATGACGATCATGACTTTTGAGTCCAAATAACCTTGCAGATTTCATGTCAACACATCGACTTATATTTGATCCATACCCATCAGGCATTTTTTAAATCTTTAAACAACTGACATATCGATCTTTTTTGCTCTAACGTGAAAGAGTAAGGAGCTTTGGGCTTCATTATTTTACCGTCAATTTTTGTTACTAACTCCAGATTTTTTTGCCAGCAATACTCTTTAATGTCCATCCTTGCTTTGACATTATCTTTACTCTTACCTTTAACATCCATAATTGTATTAAAAATATTATCCAAAAAGTTCTTCTCAATGTGCATAACACCTAGATTATGCCTTATCAAATTAGTTCTCCAGTATGGTAATGTTCAGAAAATACTTTTCTTAATCCAATTATGTTCAACACTATAACCCAAAAATTTAGACTCTGATAGTATTGGAAAATCAATAATTATTGGAATGTCAGAAAGTCTCTGTAAGACATCATCACCACTTAACCTGGATGGAGGAGGCGACCGCTCAATTTTGTTTTTAACAAATGCTTCCTTATTTCTCCAAAACTGATAATTAGCAGGTAGAAACATACGATGACAATCAAACCAAGTATTTTTTCCTCCATGTTTTAGTATGAAAGTTTTGCTTTTCTCCATGCAGTAAGGACATGCTAATTTTCCTGCTATGCTCCAACCAGACAATATACCATAGGCTGGAAAATCACCAATGGTCCACAACAATGCAGCTCGAAGGAGAAAATTTTATTTTGTTGATATGTCATATGTGAGCACTCCTTCCCATAATAACTTGAGGTCATCAATTAATGGTTGCAAAAAAACATCAATTTTTGCTTTCGGATTATGTGGTCCAGGTATTATAAGAGTTAAGAACATGTACGGAGTAGTCATACACATCTCTGGTGGAAGATTGTATAGAGTTAATATAACTGGCCAACAAGAGTACGGTGTAGCTATTTGACTATAGGGTGTAAAACCATCAGCACATAATCCCAATCTTATGTTGCGGGGCTCAACAGCAAATGAAGCATGCACTTGATCAAAATGTTTCCACGCTTCAGCATCTGATGGATGAGAAAGAACACCATTTTTTGCTATTTTCTCCTTATGCCATTCATATGACCTGCTGAACTCATTGATGCATAGAGTCGCTGAAGTCTTGGAATGATTGATAAATAAAATAAACAGGAATATGGCACATCTTTCTTTGGACAATGTTGTTTTCCCAAATTTGGCTTAAACCGAGGAGCATTACAGGTGAGACAAATAACTTCTACTGCATCATCCTTGTAGTATAACATACATCCATTGATATAATAATCAATTTTTGTAGAAGTGAGACCCAGCTTGGATACTAATTTCTTTGTTCAATACAAGTCTGAGGGAATTAAATTGCCCGCTGGATTAGTTTCTTTCATAAGACCAATAAAGTCATTAAAACAATCACGGGGAATATTATACTCAATTTTAATACTTAGCATCCTCACTACAATGGATAATTCTGAATGTGTACTGCAACCATCCCAAATTGGCTTTTGAGCTAAATATAATAACTCAAAGAATTTTTGTGTTTCTGTATTTGGTGGCTCTTCCACACTAGACCTTAAATTATGACCTGCTACATCAAAAATAAGGTCTTCATAGGGTCTACTCATTTGATCTTCATCAAATGTTTCATAAGCTGTAGATGAACCGGCATGAGCATCTCTGTGTGGCTCGTACTCGCCATGTGATGTCCAAATTCAGTAGTTTGGAACAAATCCCCTACGATATAAATCAAACTTCACATCATCGGGCTTCAGGAATGCTAGATTTTTATGCTACGAACATGGACATCTAAACATTTTATCAAACTGAAAGGAAGGCAGTTGAGATGCAACTTGAATGAAAGTTTCAACTCCCTGTATAAATTTAACTATCAATCCATTTCGACCCGACAATAATCTGTTATACATCCAATATCTCTCTTCTTGGATAGTCATTTGGACGTTGAAGCAAACGTCCCCCTACATAGTTATGAAAATATTTATTAGAACACATGTGCAAACGTGTTATACTTTAGGTGGATGAGTGGATTTACTCATAGTATAATTTTCAATATGTGTTCTAGATGTATGATATTCTTAAGCTTTTCTTAATGAATGATATTCTTAAGCTTTATTCACACATCATATCTATCTTAACATTCTTATTTTACTATATGGGGAGAAGGCCACTCAGCTGAAGGGACGTGGAGAAGGATGGTTGGCAAGGCTATAATTGTAATTTCATTATATCTTGCTAAGTAAATTTAATGCACCCGGGTTTACTCTAGAGGAAGATCCTTCTTTTCAAGGGAATGCTCATTTTCATATGGGGTAATTGTAAATATCTTCATCAGAGGTTTATGATAGGGATTTTATTTCTAATTCTCTTCCTGTTGTTAACAATAAATTCAATGTATTATCTGACATAGCTGAGGAGGGGAAAATTATTCTAGAGAAGGAAGTTGTAATGCCTTCTCTAGGATTTGAACAAAGGAGATATTGAGGTTGGATCAAAAGGTTACTGTGGAGGTACTGAAGGAAATCAAGGTAGGGGGTTCTTCTTCTGTGAAGAAAAAATGTTCCAAGGAACCTAGAATCATGGGACCTATCAAGTTATCTCTCAAAAATAAGAAACTATAGGATGAATTGAAAGGAAAGATCAGGAATTCTTCCCCTCTTGATTGATGATGACATCTATTACTTTTTTGAATTGTAGAGGAGCTAGGAAGAAGCAAGCTTCTCTATATCTTAAAGAGTTTGTTAGTGAGCATGGTGTACTTTTTTGTGGGGTTATTGGAAACTAAAATAACTTCCATTGATAGAAGGGAAGTTAGTGAGATGATTTGTATGGATTGGGATTATTTTCAAGTTCCCTCAGATGGGTTGTTTGGAGGGAATCTAATGCTCTGGAAGTCTAATGTGACTTTTGTTTTTCAATCTTAGAGTCTTTTCTCTCTCCCTCTCTCTCTCTCTCTTTACTCTCTCTCAATCTCTCTCTTGCTATCTTGCTCTAATCCAAAGTCACAATCAACCCATTAAAACTATCATTACTAAATTTACAATTAATAAATGGAAATAAATTACAAACTCTTACAAACCTAAATCATGGAAATTTAAATCTAACCCAAAGACACAATCAATCATAAAATAAATTACAAACTCTTGCAAATGTCTAATGAGAACAAATAATCACAGAAAACATTAAAGAATACCTTCAAATCCCGATTTTTCTTCAACTCACACGAAAAATAGGGTAGAAGGTGTAAGATCGACGGCAGCAAAATAGCAGACCTTGATCGCGTGATAGGCGGCTGGTGTGGGATCGGCAGTCGGACTGAGTTCGTCGGCGGTTGGAGAGCGGTCGTCGGTGGCAAGATAGTGCTCATGATCGAGCGAGACGGGCGGAGGTGACGGCAGAGCTCGTCCGAACAGAGAGAAGGAAAGATTAGAAATGAAATGCAAGGCTCGGGCCCATTCATTTTAGGGCATTTACCGGCGGTCTTCCGACGGTCGTGACCGCCGGTAATTTCATCACTTATCAATGGCGGTATACGCCGCCGGTAAATGCTAGCGGTTTAACCGGCGGTTACAAGACCGTTGCTAATATCGGCGGTCTAATGTTACGAAACACCCGGGTATGCCGCCGGTAATAGCCGGCGGCCACACCGCCGGACGAACCGCCGGTAATACCGGTGGTCCTTTAACCGCCTGTAATACCGGTGGTCCTTTAACCGCCGGTTATAACCGCCGGTAAGCGGCGTTTTTCCTATAGTGAGGTTAACATAACCTTCTTCCACACGTATTAAAAAAAAGATAAGGAGAAAACCAAACATGCTTAACCACTCGACAAGCAACGTTTTTCTAATATGAGAAAGCATTTGAAAACTGATGTTAGGTTCAATAGCTTGAAATGAAGGAAGAGTTCTGTCTTGACTCTCGGGAAGTAGAATAGCCTTTCTAGTTATTAGCTCTTTACCAAGCACTAGTCAAGTTTCACCAAGAAAAATGACATATAGCGGGATGTTTCTATTTCATGTCAAATTTATCATAGCTACGAATGAAGATCATGCTAGGCGGCATCAGAAGTGTTTCTTTCTTTCAGGCAGGCTGAATCATATATACACTTCCGTATTAGGAGAGGCTCTTTAGGTCTTCACTGTCATAAGAACAGATCCTATAATCCTAGGCAGAAGCCCCTCAACCTACTATCTTCTTTTTTCCTGAGAAAGTAAACCCAACCTAACCGCCTTGGTCACAACATGTTGTTTATATTGATTGAGTTGGAGGAAATTAGAAACTACCATGGATTCCACCCATAAATAAATCATCATCCATGTTATTTTTTTCACTAAAGCGCCATGACTATTTCCAAAGGCACTAGTCATCTCTGGGGAAGTCTATGAATGCCGACCAATACATAAGCCACATCTAGCTTAGGAGAGCTGCAAGCACGGCCCAGATGTGGGAAACCTAGGAGAGCCTCCGACTCTAACTATCGTCAATATATGATCCATACTACATGGCCAAACTGCCCATTTTCCTCCTCTTCTTTCCTTGCAACCTATCTTTTTGTTCAGCATATAGTAGAGTAGTTTGGTAGCTCACAAGGCTCATAACCTTGTGGTCACAAGTTCAAATCCTGTCTCCGCAACATTTTTGTGAAATCATCTTTTATTTTGTATTTGTATTAATTAATGACTTTTCTTGTTGGGATGAGTTCCCGAAAGACTAAAATATGGTATTGACATATATAGCACCCTGGATGTTAAACCACATTCAGAAGAGCATGCTTGCTCACTCTCCAAAGAGACTCAATTTTAGGGGAGCGAGGGCTCTGTACAAGGAAACAAGATTATAGACTTGTTTTCTAGAGACAGAGTTCAGTATCCAAGAATCAATCCCGACTTCTCTAGGTTTCATTCTACTTTCTCTTATGCTGACTAGCATTCGAAATCTCTTTTTGAACTATCGTCTGACATTACCTGTTGTGAAAGATCAAGAAATTGATCGGTGGGTGTTCTCTGTCAACTAATACTTTCCTTATGTCTCTGATTGTGGTTGACCTCAGATTAGACCGATTCTTCTACTGCTTAACCTGCTAGAAATTGATAAAACTTGGAATGCAGTAATTCTTGTTTTTGCTTGAAACTAAGCAAGTCGCTAGCTTTCGTTCAATTCGCATCTAAGCTTAGTTTCGTCGGCCCAATTACGAGCCACCAATCGAATAGCCAAATTCGACGGAGTCAGGGCTCTCCTCTGTCGATTTAGATGGTAAGACTCTTTTTGGGATTAGGATCTTAGGCAATAAGAAAGCAGATTCCCGGAGCAGGGGATACCGAAAGTTATCTTTTCCACTAAACAACGTGACACTGTTTGGGGACTTTACACAAGGTAAACAGTGGAAATCCGATGATCTCCATTTGTTGGCTCTCATGTGAGAGTTCGGAGAAGATGTCGTTGCATGTGGAGGTGTTGGATTGGTGTCTAACACCTTCCAAATTGTATGATTTTGCATTCATGCATCTTCTCCATCACCTATGATCAAACCATTAGGCTAAATGATGTCATTTTATAAAATTTTGAATTACAATGTGTAAGGTTTCACATTATGTAGCATACATTACTTAGCAAATCACAAGTTATGCCAAAACTAACTTAAACATACAGGAGGTTTGCATCGCTACATGTCATTTTCTCCCAATTTTCTAAATGTCTAAGTATGTGTTTCAATTAATTTATAAAGCTTATAAGTAGTGGAATTCCCTAAAAATCCCATATGGGTCATGCCATAAATCCTTGAGCTTGGAGCCAAATTCGGAGCTCTCGTATCTTATTTCTTGGAATACAAAGTCCACAAATAATATCCTTGCTCGGTTCATTCCAAACTCAAGGATTTATTATGGACTTCCAAAATAACTTCTAAAGAGCCTAGAGAAAGTAATAGCAAAATTTTGGGCCAAATCCTAAACTTGTTTGATATTGTTTATTGAGGCATGCAATCAATTAACAATCATCTCCCTCTCCACATGAATCCAAAACATTCTTTCAAACTACAAGGAACTCTCCTTCCTACGTAATTCCTCTTTATACATGATGTTTGAAGCCTTCTCAAGGGTCCAATTTTAGATTGTGAATTTAAGCTCTACTTTAGGAGCTACAACCAGTCATTACCTCCCTTTTCATTTGTTGATGACACAAGATCAATAAATGAACCTTACTCTTTCATGCTTGATACTTGGGGCATACTCGAAGCTCTAATTCTTGTGTTGTATGAGGTCTGGCATACATTAAGAGATCTCTAGTAGAGCCTCCTCAAGTATGATGGTTTGGAGCGTCTCAAAGCTCCAAACACCTTCTCCTCATGCATGATGGTTTAGAGCATCTCAAAGCTCCAAACACCTCGTTGTCTTAATACTTTTAACTTAGGATCAAAATCCTATATTCACTCCATGTTATTTATTGATATAAAATCAATAAGCAAGCTTTTCTCCTTTCATATATGATGACTTGGAATACTCTAAAGTTCTAGCATGTCATTATAAAAATATCTTAGAGCTTAGGGCCAAATTCTAGGCCTCATTTATTATCCGTTAAGACACAACATCAACGAATAAATGTCCTCCATAGGCTTAGGATTCTAATCCTATCCTATCTCATTTTCCTAACCTAACATAGGTAGATAATCTTACTTCATTGAGTACAAAACTCGATTATTGTCTCTTGATTTGTATATCCAAAATTACAAATTATCTCTCTTATACATGATGTTCGGAGCATCCTCAAGGTTCTGAATATGTTATTGCATGAATCCTTGGGGCTTAGGACCAAACTCTAAGCCCTCATTTTATTTGTTGGGCATACAAACCAACAAATAATTTTCATTGTTGCATGTAAAGCTCATGTTAGTGAGCGGATAGTTCTGGGCCTCATCAGAAGAGATCAGTTAGTGAGCAGATAGTTCTTGTTGACTACTCAATACTACCACTTGAGGTCTATGACAGACCAAAGGTTGATCACCCTGATCGCCAAGTGGTCCCTCGGACCTCCAATTCTAGTTATACTAGATCTAATGTACCCAACAGGTTTAGGAGGTCCCCAAAAGAAGTCATACATCCTACTCGCCATGATGAGCTATGCTCTGGGGGCGCATTCAGACTCTACCTTTAGATGAGGTAAATGTGGCATGCCAAAAATCCCATACCTCCTCATCTGGGGTGAATAAAAAATGGAGACCCAAGGTGGTGGCTCCATCAGTGGTACACTCTTCTTGTCCTACCCATATTGAGCCAAATGACAAAGGGAAAGCAACCATGGAAGTCTATAGTTATGAAGAGCATCACGCTTCCCATCTCAACCCTTCAACAGGCAAATCCATTAAAGAAATGATGGAGTATTTGAATGATAACCTTAAGAAGATTGATAAGGATGAGAAGAGGGAAAACGAGAAAGAGAATCACAAAAAAAAATGATAGAGAATTTTGATCCTGATGAGAATGATCTTATGGATGAGGAGAATATCTATGTTCTCCAATATAGCAGAAGAGGGTCCTCTCTTCTAGGATATCCTCATACGGATGATTTGTTGGAAGTGGAAGAAGAAGGGAGTGAAAATCCCCAAATCTGTGCTGTGCTTCAACAGTTAAAAAATAAGGATGCTTAGCTTAATGAAATGACTAAGAGATTGGATGATATGGCTTCTGTCATAAGTGCCCTTACCACCCAGCTTTTGGGTCCCCAAAAAGCCCCAAACACAACAGATAAACCTTCCACTAGTGCAGAAAAGGGCAAGGAAGTAGTGCAAGTTGATGAAGACATTGATAGTCGGGAAAAGAATGAGCTTGGGTTAGTAAATCTCCCCCTTAGAAGGAAGACTTGAAGGATTTTATTAGTTTGCAGATTAAGGAGACCATATCACATGGGAAAGGAGGTCACTTTATTCAAAGAGGAAGATCTTATCCATATGAATTTGATTCAGTACAATATCCTAAGGGTTTTGTTGCCCTTTCCTTCAAACTCTTTGATGGTGTGGGAAACCCATGTCAGCATTTAGCTCATTTCAAAGCTGAGTATTGTAATGTTTGTGGTAGTGATGCTCTTATCTTCAGATAGTTTGTTTACCAAATGGCTCGGAAAAGACTTTTACAGAGTAGGAGTCTTTGTTTGTGAAGAGGTTTGTTGGAACCCAACATCATATTACAGTGGGAGACCATGTAGTGGAGAAACAAAAATCAAATGAGGTGTTAGTTGATTATATTCTTAGGTGGAGAAATGTTAGCCTAAAATATGAACCACAACTCTACGAACAACATTCTATAGAAATCTTACAAAGGAATATTCATGGTATAACAGCACTCATTCTTAAGGGGGTTCACTATTAAGACCATTAAAAAATTGCTTAGTAAGGCATCTAGCCTTTAGTTTGAAGCTGCTGTAAAACCCAAAAAAAAATTTTTAGACCTCGCACGCTTTTCAAAGCGCCGCGATGAGATTTAAGTAAAATTTTCAACATTAACGGAATTTAGCAATAATAATTTTAGAAAATTTTACCCAAAATTCTGATCGTTTTGATATATAACACATATCACCAATTTTGCCTAAATATAGAATGAAAAATGTTTGAAGTCTCTAAATACCAGTTTTGCCCCTAATCAATTGAATTGCCGGAATTATTTAAGGGAAAATTGGTCTTTTAGCATTTCCCTATTCTTCCTATTATAGCCAACCGAGTCCTCTTTCCCCTCTCATTTCACGCGAACGATAAAAACAAAGCGGAGGACGGGCGGACAGACGAGTTCCGCGAGGGTGTCTTCGGCGATGATTTTTTCGGTGAGAGTTTGAGGTCAAATCGAAGAGGACGACGAGAGAAACACTCAGGTACGATTATTTTAGAACGAAACCTTCTAAATCTTAAGATATTTGAGATCGAATTTTCTAGGGTTTTTCCTAAGAACATTTTTCTTCCAAAATTTCTTTAAGGGATTGTTAGGTAACGATTAGAAAAGCATTTTAGTGATAAAATTTATGATTTTGGGGGAAAATCTTGAAAATCAGAGATTAGGGTTTTTGACGAAAACTTTAATTCCTTCAAAATGTTTTTACAAAATTTATTCCTAAGGATTTAGGAAATGCTTTTAAAGAAAAATTTTAAGATTTTAGCAGAATTTTCATTTTCATAATTTTCCTAATTATTTTAATCTGAAAATTATATTATAATTACAATTACATGTTAGGGATTAGTTTAGGAGCAATATTTTAGTGAATATAAAGGTTTATGAATTTTCAAAAATTTAATATTTATTAAATCCAAAAATTTAGGTTTATTTAATTAAATATTCATTAAGTGTCGTAGGGTTTTGTTAAGGGGAAACGAAAGATTTAAACTTAGGGTTTAGATTATTAATTTATGGCGTGTCTCTTTTGTAATCATCTTTAGGTTGTGAACATTAAGGAGAAAGAACTTGGTCGAAGAGACGTGCCGTACTTGATTTAAGGTAGGTGTTCAGACCCCAGTTAAATTTATAAGTGCTTTAAATTTTTTATGCTTAAATGAAATTTCATGTATTTATTTTTATTGTTAATTAATGTTTTAGATTCAATGATTCTGCAAGTTCATGTCTTTATATTATGCATTAATTGTTAGAAAGCATATGAATCATATGAAAAGCATTTGAGCATGAAAATATATGAGGCTTATGAAAGGAAATTGAACAGAAATGAAAAGATTTAAATGGAATAAAATTTTCATATTGCATGTTGATCCGGAAGTGCCAAAATGGTAATGTTAAAGGGGCTTACAAAAGCCAAATGTTATTGGGGCTTGTAAAAGCCAAAAGGTATAGGAAATGGCCAAAATTTGACAGCGTACCTGATCAATACGAAAAAGGGTACTTCCGGGACGGGTGTTACATTTACCATAAGCATTTTTGCATTGCATTGCATATGAAAAAGGTGAAAGGAAAGAATGAAGGAAATCAAATGTTAAAGAAAGAAAAATTGAAAAGTTTAAAGATTATGAGTTGCAAAATGATATGAAATGATTTCAATTACAAATGTTTTATTTATGCATCTTATGAAATTAACTGAGCTATGAATTACCTACTGAGCATTGGCTCATTGTACTTTTAAAAATCTTTTCCAGGAGATAAGTGATGGCTGCACGATGACCGTACATGTATCATCGTAGCGGACCTCAGGAAGAAAGGTTCCTTTTTATGTTTTCAGTTTGAGTCTTTGAGTTTGTTTTATTGTAGTTCGTGAGTTTAAAGTTTATGTAATTATGAAAGTTTATGTTATGACGATGGGTTTGAAAGTTTTAATGGTTATGAGACAGTTGATCAGTTTGTAACATTTGAGTTTGATGTTGTTTAGTGGCACTTTCATTTAATATGGGATGACATTTATGTAATGTTGTTTAAATTATAACGAATTTAATTTATATTTTATATACTCTTCCGTATGACCGACTGTTCCCGCCCCGATATTATCAGGTTCGCCGGGCCTGGTCGTAACAGCAGCTCAGTTGTCCTTAAAGATAACAATAATGGTGACCAATCCAAGAAATTCAAAAAGAAAATAATTGAAAGAAAAGATAGCGTGTCAGCATTATCTCTTCAAAAGGGAAAACAGATTCAAATTACTAAGCATCAACAACCAAGAAAGATTTCAGAGCAACAACCTAGAAAGGATAAAGAGAGGGCAGTCAAAAAGCTTGATTCTAGGGGATTAACAGAAAAGATCAATCAACAATACTCTTTTAGGAGAGATGCTACAAAGAAAATCTTTGAGTCCTTGGTTAATGGTGACAATTTTCAACTCCCCAAACCCAAAAGACCAACAGAGGTTGATAAGAGTAATTAGGAAAACTATTGCCCTTATCATAGGATGTTGGGTCATGCTCTATAAGATTGTTGTCTTTATAGATTGGGTTGAAAATGAGTAAAAATCAGGTAGGATGAGTATTCCTGATGCATACTTACTAACACATCACAGGGGTCTGCTAAGGTTGTTCATATGGAAGTCATCCCTTCTGATGCAGGCAAACTAGAAAGAAAGAGCCAAAAGAGGAGAACACATATACTAGTGAACAAAACTCAATTCAAACTAGAATGCAGGCATCCAAACAAACAGCAAAACAAATGAAAGCCAAACAAACAAAACAAAATTAAAATTAGAAAACACTATACTCAGAACAACCGGCAAGCGATTTTCTCACATGCAACGAAAAGTAAGCAAAATAAGATAAGTGCATAAGGGCTTGCAAACCAAGGGTCCACAACAGCTACAAGGTCCAACGTCCAACAAAACTCCTCTTGCAAATGTCACCAAATCAACCAACAAACACCTCCAATAGCTCAAGAAGAAAGATACAAGTGGAGTGGAATTTGCGGAGAGAAGAAGAGGTTAGAAGCCCAAGATGAAATAGAGAGGGGGAAGAGGGAAATGGAACAAGCTCTTAAGCATTTCCAAGGTAGAAGAAACCCTCATGTTTTGTAGAGACTTTGCTCAAATATTCAATAACCTTTTATGCTTCAAAACATCTCCAATTTATAAGGGAAAAGGGGGCAACCAAACAACCATTCCATCTCCAACTGAATTAATCAAGTAAGGGGAAATAGAAAGCAAAAATTTATTCCAGAACAACACCCGAAAAGGCTACGCAGAAAATCAAAAAAAGCAACCACGGGACAAGCAGCCAGGGGAGGAACTGAAGGGGCATCACAAGGGATGAGAACCAGCAACCAGGGGGACCGAAACAGGCCACGGGAAAGAGAACCATGAGGGGAAAAACTGAAGAGTCGTAGAGAAAGGAAAATGTAAAATTTCACTCCACATAATGAGCTAACAAAAGGATATCTTTTCATAATAATGAGCTAAACATTAGCTCAAGCATTTATGAGCTAGAACTAAGTAGCTCCCAAAGAACACAATCCAAATTCGAGCAACCAAGGCCCAAACCGAGAAGCAACCAGCAGCCCAAAGTCCAAAGATCCTGAGTAGCTAGCACACCCAAATTTTATCATGCCCAAACACTACCTACTCATGATCATTGGATGTTTTCCATCATAGGATAGCTTAAAAAAACAAAAAATTCTAATAATCAAATTATAATAAAAACAAAAATATTCTTAATTATGGTTTAATTAAGAATTAAGTGTTTTAATTCATTTTGATTAAGATTATTAGTAACTTTTGTTGGTTAGTGATTGACAAATTATGACACACTAATCCTAGAAAAGTTGTATTATAGCAAGTTAATATTAATCATGTAAATAATAAAAAAAACTCAACTAAAATACTATTGTACTTTTTTTTCTTTCGGGCTTAGACATAAGTTGAGCCCTTTGTCTCTCACATAAGATTCTAACAAGCAAAGAAGAAAGAAGCAATTTCTAAGAAAGAAAGTATGTAAGAATCCCATTATTAATCATGTCTCTCCAAAGCCAAACATGCTTTCAACATATCCTTTGCTTCAATTGAGCTAAACACGAATGACATGGAGGAAATTTTAATGTTATTTATTCTTCCCACGTTTCAAAAAAGCTTTAGAAATATTTGACATAATTACCCACACCATTTCCCATAAAAAAAACTCAATGTGGCGAGGATGAAACAAGCTCCAAAACTAAAATCCAAACAAGCTCTTCCACTTCACATTTTTCTAAACTCATCTTTAGAATCAAATACGTCAAAGACAAAGAAAACTCACTCATGTAGAGAAGACTAAAAGAGCCTTTTGACATCATGCTTCCCTAGCACAAGACCATTCATAAAATCCCGAGATCCCAAAAACTAACCCATAGAATCTTTCAAACATAGTAACACATAAAACCTTTCTCATATGAAATCCACCATAACTCTTTCCGGTGCAAAATGAATGACAAACGTTGTCAACGTGGGATAAATCCATGAAAATTCTCCAACAATAAAATTTTGTAAAGCTTTTCGTCATAAAACATTCAAAAGCCTTTTCCAAAAAATACAACTCATGAAATTCTCAAATAGCAAAGCACTTCATAAAACTTCTCAATGCAAAAAACCTCATAGAGCTTTCACTAAAGCTTTCAATAATATGGAAACTCATGAGACTCTCCAATGTCAAATTGCTCGTAAAACTCCCCAATGCAAAACCATCCAAAAAACTTTCTAATATAAAATGGTTTATGTCACTTTGCATCCAAAGCACTTCATGGAACTTTCCATAAAGTTACATAAGTTCATGAAAAAATTCTAAAAAAAGCCTAGGTTGTTTGGTATCAAAGCAAGTTAGGAAGTCCTAGGTTTTTAATTTGGTTTGTCAAGTTAAGTCTCCCAGGTTTTCCCGGTTGGCTACTGGTTTTTCGAGCTGGGTGGCCTTTCCGTGTCTTTTGGCACCTCGGTTCTGTGCGGGTCTCTTTGGTTCCCGTGGCTGCTTCTTCGGTTCCCTGGCTAGGCTGTTTCCCGTGAAATGATGGGGGGATTTCCGTGATTGTGATGCTTGGATTCTTGCGGGAATTCAAAAATGTGGCCATTTGGTTTCTCCTCTCTTGCCTATAAATATAAGATGTTTTGAGAAGGAAAAGTAGTTGAATATTGAGAGCATTTTTGCTGTAACCTGCGGGTTTTCCTTGAAAAAGCTTGCAAATTGAAGATGTTGTTGATAAGAAAGTCACTAAACTTAAATCACTCAAAGAACGAAGACTCCACAAAACATAAAGTAACAATAACACTTCCCAACACCACTATTAACATGACCTTCCACATGAGGCCCAAACAAATAAAGAGAAAGCCCAAAATCTAGAAAAACCTAAAAGCCTTTCATCATTAAGCACAATTCTCCAAAATAGATACATGCAACATTAATACTCTCCATGCTCATGATAGGAATTCTCAAGAATCGCATTACATAGAAATTACTCTTCATGTGAGTGTAAGCCTTGAGAGGATTATGCATATAAAACAATTGTCAATGTAAACCTTTCAAGCAAACAAGCTCACTTCTCTTGGAATATCACATACATATGAGTCACAATTTGAATATAAAGCATATGGAAGCTCATTAGCATGATTAACAATCTCTACATCACATGATATTGCTTTTTTGTAAGAGTCTATACAATAAATCATGATCATCATCTATTACTATGGCATGAATATATCTCCTCAAGGCACAATCCGTTCATCACAACATAGAGTGAGCAAGATGCATTCATGCTAATAGGATAAGTTTTCGCAAGGCTTATCATGTATCCAATCAAAATATAATCTCAAATCTCCAGTATCTTTTTATCTAAAAATGTATCCTTTCCAATAGGCATTATCACAAACAATTTGTATGCATACCTTGATACAAGGAAAAATAACTTCCTACAACTCACACTATGTTCACATCTAAAACTTTAAATCATATGACATGAATAAAAAATATAAATTTATCATACCAACTGTTTATTCTCAACCAACACAAGCCAACACATGGGATAATTACATAAATCAATACATGGTGTCAAGATCAACTAAGCAAGCGATCATAAAATCTAACATAGAGAGTGAATGCATTCAGTAGGAATCAAGAGGACTAGAGGTGTAATGACATATACACCATAAAACTTCATTTGCACTTTCAATTTTGATTCAATAAAATTAACTTTGCATGAGTGAAGTTTGTCACTAAACAAATCATCCACAAGATTTTAGGTTAGGATGAAAAGAAGCAAATGAAGCTTAAAGTAGAGGAAAAAGATTAAGGATAAGAAGGAGAAGAAAATCAGGAAGAAGGAGAAGAAAATGAATGAAATGGGGGAAATGGGTGGAGGAGAAGAGAAGCAAAAGGGGATGGAAGAAATATAAGGAGAAGCGGGAATAAAAAGAGAGAAAGAAAGAGAGGGGAAGAAATCACCACCTTGCAAGTCCAGCGGTTAAGGCAAGTCGATGGCATCGGGCTCGGTCTCAAAACTTGCGAACAAGAGAGGTAGGGAGGCTGGCGAGGTTTTGGCTCGATGTTGGTCGCTCAAATAAAGGGAGACAGAGGGAGCTGACGTCGGGTTTGGTCCGCTCGAGTAAGAGAACGGGGAGGAAAGGGTGCTGGAGTGCGGATGACTAGAGCGGGAATGAGGCCTCGAGTTCGCCTGACATCTGCAAACAAGGAGATCTGAAGAGAGGGATCTTGCAAATCCTTGGAGCAGAACCGAATGAAGAGATGTCAAGAGGGAGTTCTCTATACCAATGGGGTTATACCGAGAGAGTTGCGAGCCTGGGAGATAATCCGCTTCCCCGCCTTCTCGATCTCGTCTCTATACATCAAAAAAATAGCTCTATCATGCTACGCCCATTAATCCACGCCTGCATTCCTTCCAAAACAAACAGATCACGTGACTGTGCCAACTAATAACGGTAGAATGTGATTTTTTATTAAATCAGGGCTGTAGGTTCCATTTCCTGATTTATAAATCGAATTCAAATTGCTTAGAAAGTTAATTAAGCTTTAATTAAAATTGAATTGAACCTATTAGGTCCATATTGGGTTTGACTCGACTTGACTCAGGTTAATTCAAATTCAACTCAACTCGATCATTTCAATAAAATTAAACTCGAAGAAGTCATCGACTCAAACCAAATCGAATTCGATGAGTCTAAAATGAACGGATCTAAATTAATTGAATGTGATCGGGTCTAATTTAACCCAATTTCGAGTCGATTCAAGTTCGATTGAATTTTTATCAAGTTGATTTTAATGGAATCGAATTTGAATCAACTCAATTGGACCTAAATTGACATCGATATGGATTAAACTAGGCTCGATGAGGTTCAATTCAATCAACCAAAGACCCTCAAGGGTACTCATATGAAAATTGGGTCAATAGTGTTGTTGGGGGCCATTCAGGGGTGCAGAAGACATACAGAAGGCTTGCTTCAGAGTTTTACTAGAAGGGGATACATAAAGATGTAGAGAAGATGGTGTCCAGATGTGAGATATGTCAAAGGAACAAATACCTAGTTATGTCACCAGGAGGACTACTATACCCGTTTGCTTTTCCAGGATGAGTGTGGGAGGAGATATCCATGGACTTCATAGATGGGCTACCCCATTCAAAAGGTTTCACAGTGATTTTTGTGGTGGTGGACAGGTTGAGCAAGTATGTTCATTTCATCCCCCTCTGATACCCTTACACCGCGGTGACAATGGATTTAGCTTTTATCATAGAGCTTGTCAGATTGTATGGAGTACCAGAGGCGATAATACCAGATTGAGATAAGGTGTTCCTCGGCTACTTTTGGCGAGAGTTGTTCAAATTATAGGGGATAGTTCTGAGGAGCACCGCTTACCACCCACAGATGGATGGCTACACGAAAGTAGTTAACATGAGCTTGGAGACTTACTAGAGATGCTTTGTGTCGGAGGCACCCAAGTTATGGGCCAAGTAGCTATTATGGGCTGAGTACTGGTACAATACATCTTTTCTTCATTCTTCTCAGGTGACCCTATCTAAGGTATTGTATGGAAGGGATCCTTCCCACTTGGTGCACTTTGGGAGTAGTAGTACTCTAGTTTCTTCAGTGGAGGAGTACTTGGAGGAGAGGGATAGAGTGCTAGAGGAGTTGAAGAGACATCTACTGAGAGCTAAACATATTATGAAGAAAAAAGCTGATGGGCATAGGAAGGACATTCCATTTCAGGCGAGGGAGAAGGTGTTCTTGAAGCTCCGACCATACAGTTAGAAGACAGTCGCCAACAAAAGGAATGAGAAGTTTGCTCCAAGGTATGATAGACCTTATGAAGTGTTGGAGAAGGTCGAACCAGTAGCATATTGGCTGAAACTACCACCAACGGTGACTATACATCCAGTTTTCCATGTATCTAAGTTAAGAAGAGTCATTAATGATTACACATTCAGCTTTGAGTTACTGGTGTCACTTACTGAGGATTTAGAGGTGGTTCTGGAACTCTTAGAGCTAATGGGGGTTTGCTAGAAAGAAGATGGAACTAAGGAAGTGTTAATCAAGTGGAAGATCCTTCTTGACTACGATGCGACTTTGGAGCCAGATGAGAGGATGAAACATCAGTTCCCTTGTTTTTACCTTGAGGACAAGGTGATTTTTTTGGTGGGTGGTATTGTTAGGCCTGTTCAACCTGAACCGGCCCAGTCGGCCCAAAGTATGGCTCATGTCTACATGAGGCGGACAAGTGCCGCCTCCCTTTCTTCTTGCCACCCACAATAGTGGGCCCCACTAGTCTAATTAAATTCAAATTGAAAAAGAGGGTGCTGCAACATTATTCAAAATAAAGCTGCACAAATTTCCAAAAATAAGCTCCCGCTGGACACCTTTTACTTCACAAATACCACCTAAATAAAGTTTTTAAGTTTTATTTTAATATTGAAAAAGGCTGCAGCACTATCTTGTATATGACGTGGAAAAGCCCGGTTGGTTTTCTTGTCTTGGGTCGTACATAGCTAAGGTTATCTAATAGCTGTTAATTAAGATCTCTGTACATGATATGAAAAGTCTAATCAATTCCTTTCTCTTGTTTTACCTATTGTGCTTTCTTGTTCTTATTTCTTCTTGTGTTTCAATAAATGTCACCATCAATTCTTATTTAATAATAAATTTTTTTAACCATTTAAATTTAAATAAAAAATATTAATAATAGTTCGAGCCGGCTCACGAGCTAACGAGCCGAGCTCAAACTGGTTTAACGAGCTCGATTTTGAGCTCGAGCTCGAGCTCGTGGCTCAATAAGCTTGGCTCACAAGCTCGTTAACGAGTCAAGCTCGAGCCGGCTCACGAGCCGGCTTGGCTCACTTACACCCCTAACTTATACTTAAGATATATTCTGAAGTTGAATTTTCCTTTTAGGGTTTATTTAGCATGCCTTATGCTTTTCTACTTTTTGTTGGAGCTTTGCAAAAGCTATTTTATGAGTCTTGATTTTTATTTTACTTCTTGAAAAGTATTTTTTAATGCAAATTATGAGAAAATATGAGAAAAATTACCTCCGTGCTTTTGTAATCCAAATTTTACCCTCTTACTTTTTCATAGCTTATCAGCAATTGAAATAATAAGCTCCTTAAATGCGAATTGAAATAATAAGCTTCTCAATTGCGAATTTGTGGATTACATTATCGAGGCAAGAGCATGGACACGAAAGTGAAGAGTTGAGAGATGAGAGCATGAAGCTAATGGAGTAGAGCACATCTTTTGATTGGCTTAGCCTCAAAGATCTCGATGCTCTGTGGAAGAGATAGCTTTAGAGGATGAAGAAGATATTAGATATGCAAAATGAGTGGATGTCTCTTCACCATAAAGACTATATGGAGTGTAGCTCTAATCATATAAGAAAATAAATAAATGAAAAAGTTATTATATTTTTTTCCAATATGATTATACACACACACACACACACACACACACACACATATATATCAATATATTCAATCAGCAGTCGTTCTCATCAACCATTCCTTTAACAAATTTCATTTATCCTCTCTATCACATTCAAGAGAAAGATAGATTTGAGTCAAAATTTACAAACATCCATAGATTTTAACAATGAGGGAGATAAATCCCTAACTTGTTTGTTCACAAAACCAAGAGAAGGAAACTAATGGAAAGGGATAAGAGAAAGAAGGAAAAGGAACTACCGAAACTGCAAAACTGGCGGCTAGGTCAAAGGCATCTTGGCTGTAGGTGAAGAATACTTTCAGGTTGCGAGTGAAGCAGAAGAGGCACGACTGAACAGGGGAAGAGTCTTCGAGGTCCAGAGGAGTTACGGTCGAGTCCAGAGGAGGAGACGTAAGGATATTTATTCCCCGTCGGGAATTTAGGCAGGCGATGAAATCCCGTAGACAGCATGCATAAACCCTACTACAAAATCGGCATAAATCCAGCATCCAAACAACCCCTAAAGCTCTGCTAACCCTTCCGGATACAACAAGATGCCATAATATAAATGAGGAATCATGAGTTGAAGAGAGATCTACCTTCTTCAGCACGCGAGAGCCATTGCCGAAAACGGGAGAGGTCTTCCGGAGGCCAGGGTAGGATCTCGTGAGCGGTATGATTCTTCCGCATGGGATGCATCTGGATTCGGTCAACCGCTTGAGCAAGTTAAGAAGTAAAGTTAATTGAGGTAGTAGAAGGGGAGTCGAGAGGAAGGGAAAAGGAAATAAAATGGAAAGCCAGATTAGGCTTTTATTTATAGAGAAGCGCATAGGTTAACGGATCTAAAAATAATTAGGAAAGGATTCAATTTGAAGTCCCAACCATGTAACGAAGACGCAATAGGCGCCGCAAAATATGAAGTCACCGTTTGCATAACTTCAATTTCAAATTATTATTCAAAGTTAATTCAAAATAAGAAAAAAAATAATTTTATATATTTAAGTATAAAATAGATGAATTATGTATTTTCATTTTGTAAATATATTTCAATTTTTTACCTATAATAGTATATTTTTATAAAAATGCATTTTATACTTGTTTTATTTTTATTTGAAAAAGTTTTAAATAAAATTGTATTTTATTTCATCAATTAACCATAAATTTTTTATTAAATAAAATTTTTTGGCTTACTAGCTAGGACAAAGTTCTTTGGACACAGCTCTCACCAAAATGATAACCTTCACCAAAAGTTACACAAAATTGATATACATAAATACCTAAATGGAGTACCCGGTAGCCCAAATGCGGTACCTTAGAAGTACTCAAGGTACACAAACTTCACATAAACACACAAGAAAGACACATGAGCAGAAAAATGAAATAAATCGTATTGAAAGTGAAATGTTAAATTCTTCATTTGAACAATAAAATATGGACCATCAAAACACATCAATATCTATCGATACACACCGATATCCACTGGTGCATACCGGAATCCACCTGTACACACTAGTACCATAGGTGCACATCGTACACACTGGTATATAGTATAGAAAAATCCTAAACCTAAACCCTAACTTGACATTTGTAGAACGAATAAAACTAACATATCTCATAGAAAAAAAAACTAACATATCTAGTGAAAAAGAACTTACTATCCTGATAATAAAAATTACCTTAGTCATGACTAGTGTTTCTGCAACGAAAAATCTAGAGCAAACGGAAGGAGCTTCGGATGAAAAAGAAAAGTGCCTTTAACAAGTGATACTAAAACACCCCCATCGTTTTGAAAAATTGAAATGACTAGGATCGATTTAAAAATTGAAATGCCTCAATAAAAAGTAACCTTTCGTGTTTGGTCTGGATCATTCATCGAGCCGCGCGGGGATCAAGCCATAAGTGATGACATTTTATTGGAGTCCTAGATGTAGAGCATGCCCGAGTCTACACCGAATAATTTTTCAATACAAATGACATCACAGAAGACACAAAACATGCTTTCTTAATCGCACTTTGAAATTATGGCTGAGATCAACTCAGAGGTGTTTTCGAAATGTGCTACAACTCTCAGTAAATCAAATTGTGAAACTATTGCATAAAAAGTTACTTTTAAAAAATCACTTGCACAAAAAACATAATTTTTACTTGGATGATATAACTTTCAATCTCCTATTAATAACTAAAGTACCTTATACTTTATATTGAGATGTCTGAAAAATTTTTAACTGTCAAAACTTTTTAAAATGTATATATAAACTAATAATTCTAAATTAACTTTTAACCAATTTCAACAAATATTATTTATACTTTTAAATATCAAAATACTAATATTTTTTAAGAATATACTATCATACTTAAAAATAATCTGAAAAAAAAAAATCTTTCAAATTACTTCATAAAAAATTATATTTATGGAAAAATAATAATATATTTTGGCAAAAATTTAAAGATTGAATTTAAAAAAGTATGTAATTACTTATCATGAAAAAAATATATTACTATATCCCTAAATTACATTTCAATGTAAGGAAATACATAATAAAAATTATTTGAAATCCAGAATAATTGTTACCTATTAATTGGATAAGTTTAGCTAATATAATATCTAATATTGGTTTAAAGATATATTGAATATATTATAAAATTTACAACAATGAGAAACCCTAACTTTCTGGCCATACAAGGATTAAGTTTACAACTTCAAACTAAACCATGAGCTTCATCAGTAACTGGCTAATGGCAGCTAGATACATTAGGAACTGTACATACTACCTCAACGCGTCCGTCATAATCAAAACAAATTCTATCACAAATCTAAAATGGTTAACATATATTAAAAAAAATGCCCTATACTTCATGCTTATATTAAAATAGACTTTGTTCACTTTACGTCTTGTTTTCAGAATAAATTACTATTATTAATTAAGTTTTTATATACTTATTAATAACTAATTTAATTAGAAAGAAGAAAGAAAACAAATGCTCTTGTCCCTGATCCATGTGCAGGTATAAACTTCTTTACCTAAAACTTCGAGAAACTTGTTTTCATTTTTCGTGAGGATCGAAAAACCGCCCATACACGTTTTATTGTGCATGGTGGAATGAGACCCTTGTGCGAGGAGGCGGGTAATCACCTAAAGCCCTACTTCAATGTTTGTGGCGCACCGAAAAACCGTCTATACATGCCTTTATTGCACGTGGTGGGATGGGACCCCGGTGCAGCACCTACGGCGAGGCGGTTCACTCATAAGTACCTCCGAGTGGGTGGAAAGCAAAATTGTGTCTTTTAAACAGGTATCGAAGACCCCATACACGCTTTTATTGCATGTTGTGGGGATAAAGATCATGGCTGCGGTGTCCTCGTCCGAGGAAACCTACCATAAACGCCTTTATTGATCGTAGTGGGAAGGCCCAATTTCTCATAGTTTTCCCCTAAATGGGGGAGACACCGGGAGGCTGCCGAAATTTTGGGTGAATATACGATCACACCTCAGACCTGATTTGAACTCAAAAGAACAAGAACTTGAACTCTAAAAGACAGCGAGGACTTGAACTGGACATTAATGAACTAAGTATAAACTTGAACAAAATTTGAACTTAACAGGTGATAACAAATTGAGCAGAGGACATGTGGATTTTGTATCAAATGAACTTGCATTGTGGCTCAAGCTGAAGCTTAAGCTTGGACCGAATCACATTGAATTTAACTTGAACCTAAAACTATAACTTAAGTGAATCACAAATGGCTTGAATTTCAAGTGCAATTTTGAACAAGGACTCGAGCTTAGGAACTAAGTGTAAAGAGCTTCAGCATTTGAACTTGAAGATACAAATATGGACTGAATTTGAACTTAACATACAAGTTGATCATTTGGAATATACTCATAATTTGAATCAAATGATAAAGACTTGAGCTTGCATTGGGGTCTGAACTCAAGATAAAAACTAAGTGCAAAGAGCTTCAGTGATGCAATATCATGTAGTCGATTTCAATATTGGATGAAGATACCTACCTGCCTATACCATAATAGTTGAGAAAACCTATAATACCACCGGATCTGCAACATCCTTGCAGCGGATAGAAGGCGTTTACAAATATTTTAGATTACCCTTGCACGTGCAATGTAGTTTGTATACACATAGGAACACAATGGGTAAATACAATCAAAACCTGCAAGGGCCCTGGCGAGCGTATTATTGGTACACACATGATATCTAGGGATGCTATGCGAGTTAATAAATTCAAATATACGGTCCTCCTAAGTAAATAAAGTTGACAAGGTTCAACAAACAACTATAAAAATGCCCCAAACACCCGCATGGGCCCCGACGAGTGTATTATTAGTACTACGTGGACGTCAGGGATGCTGCGCGGATCGATAAGTAAATTCAGGTTCGAACCCGATCCTTCTATGCATATCAATAGGAGTATATGGGTTCAAACCACAAACAAAGTATACGGTTGTGGCGACCGTGGCGATGCGAAGATGAGTTTAATATATACATATCAGGAGGCCTTCAAGGCCTATAATCAAGAGAATTCACTAGCAAATGCATAAAGCCTATGAAACTCGATCCTTTATCTTCGGCAGGGGGGTTGATAGGTCGACAGAGTTCAATTAACAAAGAGAACATAACCCTCAATACACCCCATGATGAACCGTGTTGAATGCTCTTTTCTCAACCAGAGGAGTTTAATTCATCAAATACTCCAAATGTCATCCCGAATTCCAAAAATCCAAAGCCTACAAAAATCCTAAAATCTAAATATTTAAAATTTAGGTTCAACTTATCAAACACTTAAAGCAAATTCATCACCATCCGCAATAGTTTTTCGATGGTGGACAAATGAAATATAACATCAGCTCACAAAGAGCCAAATGCTTAGTCAAAAATATCACTGGGATCCATTATCAAATAATCTACTGCTAATAAGGAAGTGGTACGTGTCCTCTAACTAGCAGTTTTGCCACCAAATGGCACTGCAGGATAAACAGTTATGACCCGGGGCCCTCTGAACCGAGTGGTTTTGCCATCAAATGGCACCACAAAATACCGGTTATGGTCAGAGATAATACGTTTCTTAGTGGCATCAAATCCTTGAGATATGAATCAATAGGATATGATTGATAGGACACAACGCCCTCTGTTAGCTAAGGTGGATTCAAATTTATCCCCTTAGACAAATACTACACCTAGTGGTTGACGCAACTTTTTCAAATGGTTTTATTCTCTTTGATTTCATCATGGAAACTTCTTTTATTTGCTCTTCTTCTATTGTGATTGGTTGTTTGCTGTGCTTCAAACAAAGAGAAGTGATTAGGATTAAGTTTGCCAATGAAAAACAAACTTAGCTATGAAATTTTGCATCTGACTCTCTGAGTTTTTTAGTTGGATGTTGACTTTTGTCATCATGCCCGTAACTTCCAAACTCAGTCCTCACGGAGACGCATTAGAGAATTTTCTGTGCTGGAATTTTGATCTTGGAAGAGGAGATTTGATCGACAGTTTTCCTCTGGGACCGAATTTTCAGGAGCCCACAAACATATTGGAGATTTAGAGGATTTTCATGGAGCTGTTTGTTTTGATAAGATCCAATTTGTACTAGTCACAATTGATTTGTTCATTAAGTCTTAGTTATCTAAAGTGAAAAAATTGATGCAGAATATAATGTAATTTTCCTCTTATTAGTTTTCAAACTACAATGATCCAATACTCTCTGTAAAATTTTGAGGTTCATCCAAGTACTCCATTTTGTCCACCACCAAAGAATTTAGATACCTTAAACCGAGTTGTTTATTTGTTTACGGCCTTCCATATAATGGTAAAAAGGCTACACACAAATATAGGAAAAAATTGATTAATAACTTTGAATGATATATGAATAAATGAGGAGATTAATACAACACTAATATAATATTTAGTTCTTATATTATACTCATTTTAACTTAAAATTGAAATGATTAGTTAAAACTAATCAATATATCATCAGCCTAATTTTCTGTTTATTATTCGCTAAAGCCAATACTAAACAATCTAAAAGGTATATTATTACTGGAGATAAATATAAATAAAATATAAAATATAAAAAACAAACTTGATATAGACTGTATAAATTTTCTTAAGACAAATATATTTTGAATTTGAATTTATTGGATTAAATTTAATACGTTTATCAATAGAGTATCAAAAATGGCCCAATCATCAGTCCAATTTTTCACCCACTAATTATTTTGCATATAAAATGTATACTTTTATGATAGAGAGGACCATAATGTGTATCCCGGTGGGTATTATTTTTAAGAAAATGAATTTAATACATAAAATTGACTTGATTTTGTGAATTAATTTGAAACCTCCTATAAAATCAAAATTTAATCAAGGCATACGTAGTTAGATGCTAATCTTTCTCTAGTCATCTAAAGTTTTTGTCTGAATTTAGTGTTTATTATTACCTCTAGTCATCTTCTATATATACATATTTGACGAAGATGAGCAACGAATATTCTTAGTAAGAAAAATATTTGAATTAAAAAATTTTATCACGGTGTAGAAACGATTATTTAGAAGGCACGTTACGAAATCCATCTCAATGTAGATGTAAACCTTTAGGGATGTGCTTTACTATCTGCTTTGTAAAGTTACTTTTTAGTAGTGTTTATAATAAGAGTCGATCATCTTAAGCAGATAAAAATTATAGTGGGTCCAAACCCAAGCGAAACCTTTTGTAACCTCGTCCATACTAATATGAGTTGTTCTGATCAATCAATTACATCATTTTATACCCTACTTCTCTTTAGTTTATGGACATACTCTGTAAAGTAGAGAAGAGGTCTATTCTGAAGAATGATGTCTTAATTGCACGAACCCCAATAGTAAGTATCGCCTGAGGCATATTGGACATGTTAGATATTGCGATTTCCAATCAAATCAACAATTACAAGAGAAAAAAAAACAAGGCCACAATAGTAAAGTAATCCATTCATGAAAGAATAGATATGATTCCAAAAATGAAAGAGTTCGAGTCCTCAGGAATCTCATCTAATTAATTGCTTTAACTGATAAAAGGGGACTTGGGCTTTGGATGGAAATGATCTCTCGTCTCTTGAAACTTGAAGCATAAAGAAGGACAAAATTTTTGTAGATAACTTCAATAGTATAAAAAATAGACTGCCTACTTGTAGATAAACAATATTTTATAATTAAAATGAAACTAACATGCGGCTATTCTTCTTCCTCGCTACCAAATGTATAACTATAATTATAAAAAGGCTTGCATTCTTTCAAATAAAATCATGGCCTTTCATTTTAGTTACTTAAATTAGAATCTTAGCCTTCCATTATTCTTAATTTCTTAGCAGAAAGCCCTTCAAAATGTCCAATGTTCCTTTAGTTTTTTTTTTCCTATCCATTAATTAAATACCTCTTCATATTCTCCCTTTGTATCCATATACTTCTTATTCCCTTTCTTATTCAATAAATCCCCCCTAGATTTTTTCCATTATTCCTATTGTGGTCGTTCCACTTCCATAACACAAATAGACTAGAGAAGCTAGAAAAAGAAGTGGGAACATTTTGTCATAAACTACAAAAGCTACTACCAGAACTACGACTTATCCTTAATGAGCATATTTGACTTGGGCATGCTTTTAATCACAATGTGCATAAGTCGAATCCCATTACATGTATCAAGGTGAATATTCATGAAGCGAGGGTTCTCCCTACTTTGAGAGAGAGTAATGGGAACCTTCAATTCTTTATACTTGTATGACCTCTATCAGTTCATATAGGTAATAGTATGGCGTCTGAAATGTAACATAAAATGGATGAGTGCTTTAACCCTTAGGGATAGGGTAACAAAGTGAGCTATATACGTGATAAGGTTGGAGTAGCTTCAGTGGAAGATAAGGAAATTAGAGAGTCGCCTTAGATGGTTTGGTCACGAAAACAATAGCTTTCGATGACCCGGTTAGGAAAGTTGAAGTATTAGATTTGACTTATGCTAATAAAAAGTAGAGAGAAGGCCTAAAAAAGGCTTTGTAAGAAAAATATTAGATATGATCTTTATTATTAGATTTAAACGAAATTTGGGACTTAATGTGACAAAAGGGAGAAAAAAGATTCATGTAACTGACCCTACATATAGAGACCAAGACTTGATATGTTTGTTGTTGTAGGTCTGAGAATGTCAAAAAATACGAAAGAATGTCATGGCGGGAGAGCGAGCGAGCGGAGCGTGCGAGCGTCGCGTAGCGTGGTCATCACCTACACACATAGTCACCCTCTATAATAATATATATATATCATATAAAATATATCAGTATCTATATATAAATCTATATATATATATAGAGGGAGGCGGGGGAATCAAAGAAAAATCAACACAACAGGACACCCCACTCTCTTCAACTCCACCACCCTAAAATCAGCAAAAGGAATCTCACACCTACATTACCAACAGATGTGCTATTCAACATGCACACAACCACAACCATCGCATCCCGGGGGCTACAAATGGAAGTAATCTGACATAGAGGGGGGGAGGGGGGACAAATAAACTACAAAAACTACCCTCGCTGGGGGGAGGGGGGGGGGGGGGGGGGGGGGGGGGTTCACAATTAAAAAAATTTAAGATAAATTTAGTGTGGTATGTGAATTGGGATATCTATTAAAAGGGGGGGGGGATAATTCAATATTGTTAATAAGTAAACCGTAAGATTGAATACAAATTAAGTATATAAAAGAATAAACTTATGGCTAAAGTTAACCTGGTGAAATATCTATGTATTGATATTTAAAAAAAGTATAAAAATGGGGGGGGGGTTAAGATATTAAAAAAATAAATGAAAATATAATAATTATATAACAAAGAAAGAATGGGGGGAGATAGTTTATAATGTATTATATAATTCAAAAATATAACAAAAGAAAAAAATAAGAATTATAAAAATAAAAAATAAATTTGAGATAAGATTTATTATAAAGGATTAAAATAATAAATTAATTAGAATATAGAAAATTAATATATTTTTGAAAATTAGGAAGAATTGAATAATTATATGGTTGAGATTAGGTATAAATTATAATTAGAATTAATAGATGTGTTTTATTGTTAATGATTGATAAAGATTTATATTGTATATAGTGTGTGTAGTTAAAAGGGGTATAGTTTTAAAGATAAAGTAAAAACTAAAAATATTTTAAAAATTTATTTTAATTAAATATAGTATTGAAATAAATATATAAAATGGAATGTATATTGGAATAATTAAAAATTTAGAGTTAAAGTAATTAAATAGTAAATTTTTAATTATGATAAGGATATTGGGTATTTTTTATATTATATTTTTATGAGAGTATGTTGTAAGTATAATTTTGTTTTGTGTGTGGTGTGTTTGTGAGTTTTATATTGGTATTTTTTTTTTTTTTGTGTTAGTTTTGAATTTGTGGTTGGTTTTTTTTGTAAGTGATTTGTTTTAGTTTAGTATATGAATATTTGTTATTTATTTTTAAATA